>SJYC01013532.1:0-15472 GCA_006408675.1 Madoqua kirkii | reverse complement strand
GGATATGGGGTGGGAGGTGGGAGGGGGGTTCCGGATTGGGAACTCATGTACACCTGTGGCGGATTCATGTCAGTGTATGGCAAAACCAATACAGTTTACTGTAAAGCAAAATAAAGTAAAAATAAAAGTTAAAAAAAGGAGCTAGCCTATCCAAGGGATAGAAAGGAAGATGAAGAAAAATCAATAGGCTCAGAGACTTGTGAGATACCATGCAGCACAGACATGACGAGAGAAAGGGTGAAAAGATATAGAAACAATGGATGAGAACTTTGCATATTTGATGACAAATACTAATCTACACATCGAGGAGCTCAACGAGCAACCAGTAGGATAAAGTCAGAATCCATATGTCAACGCATCATAGTCGAACTCTCAGAAGACAAAGTCTTCCCTGGCGGCTCAGCAGTAAAGAATTTACCTGCAATGCAGGAGATCCACGTTCAGTCCCTGGGTGGGGAGATCCCTTGGAGGAGCGAATGGCAACCCACTCCAGTATTCTTGCCTGGGAAAAAAATCCCATGGACAAAGAAGCCTGGAGGGCTACAGTCCAAAGGGTCACAAAGAGTCAAGACATGACTGAGCGACAACCATACCACATATCATAACCAGAAGATAAAGGGAAAATTTTGAAAGTCAGAAGTGACTCATCACATAGGAGGGAGTATACTTTGAGATGAATGAGAATGAATATGAAACACCAAAAATACTAAAACAGAACATTTAAAGCTTATGGAGTCAAAGTAATAACCAGAGGGAAATTAATAGCCATAATTTGCCCATGTTAAAATCAGTGAAAAGACAACCAACACAATGGGAGAAAATACCTGTAATTCATGTATCTGATAAGGAACTTGGATTTAAAATATATTAAGACATTGTAACTCAATAAAAAGGCGACCTAATTTCAAACTGGGCACAGGATCTGAGTAGACATTTTTCTAAGGAAGGTATGCAAACAGCCAATACTCACTAAATGTAAATGAAAACAACAGTGAGATACCACTTCACCCCAAAAGGATGACTAGAAAGAGTCAGATAATGATAAGTGTTGGCAAGGATATGGAGAAACTGGAACCTTCATATGCTGCTGGTAGGAATGTAAAACCATATGTCAAGGGACCCAGAAGCCTTACCCACCCATGCATCAGGTAATAGGCATAGACTCCAGTCCTGACTGTAGAAAGTGGCCTCTGAACTGGCCCCAGTCCCTCTCAGCCACAATCTGGGAGATCCTGGACAATGAACGCTGTCTTAGACAATCACCCACAGACGGGAGAGCCTTTGTGGAGGTCTAGGTTTCCAGTGGAGAAGTTCCAGCGCTTTGCTGCAGAGAGGAAATAGTGGTTTGGACATACTGGGGAGGAAAAGAGGAAGACTTACCACATCACCCCTCCTGCAAGGCAGCACAGCTCTGCCCAGGGAGACGTTCTTGGCCCTTGATTTCTCCCACAGGGGAAACGTGCGAGCGCCCACCTGACTTCCTGGCTGTGCCAAAGAGGCACACTTCTCTCCCTCCACCCAGAGGCCAGGGTCGTGGCTGCCTGATGCGGGGGTGGGAACCAATGCACCCCCTCCCCCACCAGCACCCTGAGCTCCATGCACCTCACCCACTAACACCACTACCCTGCGGCCAGCTCTCTACGCACACCCCTGATGGTGCTGAGTGAGGCCTTTGGCAGATGGCTTTTGAGTGCATGTAGAAAGCCAGCCTGAGTCTGTAGTCCAGGGAGAGACCACAGACTTGAGCTTAAACTCAGAACTTGGGCAAACAAGGCAGAGGCTGTCAGCTCTGGGAAAGCCTCAGATTCTAGCAGCACTGACCGAAAGGATTTCTCTCCCAAAGTCAGCTGGTAAACAATCTGGAGGGGTGACTGCCACTGCAAGTGTGAAGAAAACAACTCGAGTCTTCAAGGAACATGAAAAACCAAAGGAACATGACACGACCAAAGGATCACAACTGTCTTCTAGGAACTGGTTTTGTTCAAGGCATCTCAAACTTCAGGCAAGGCTCCAACAGTACATGAACTGAAAACGTCCAGAGCTACAAGCCGGGTTTAGAAAAGACAGGGACCAGAGATCAAAGTGCCAACATCCAATGGATCATAGAAAAAGGAAATTCAAAAAGAACATCTACATCCGCTTCCCTGACTGTGCTACAGCCTTTGACTGTGTAGATCACAACAAACTGTGAAAAATTCTTAAAGAGATAGGAATACCATAACACCCGCCCTGCCTCCTGAGAAACCTGTAGCAATACAAGAAGCAACAGTTAGAACTGGACATGGAACAACAGACTGGTTCCAAACTGCAAGAAGTACATCAAGGCTGTATATTGTCACACTGCCTATTTAACTTATATGCAGAGTACATCATGCGAAATGCCAGACCAGATGAAGCACAAGCTGGAATCAAGATTGCTGGGAGAAATATCAATAACCTCAGATATGCAGATGATAATACTCTATTGGTAGCAAGTGAAGAGGCTAGGAAAGATTGAAGGTGGGAGGAGAAGGGGCCCACAGAGGATGAGATGGTTGGATGGCATCACCGACTCAATGGACATGAATTTGGGTGAACTCTGGGAGTTGATAATGGACAGGGAGGCCTGGCGTGCTGCAGTCCATGGGGTTGCTAGAGTTGGGCACAACTGAATGACTGGACTGAACTGAGCTGAACTGAAGAGGAACTAAAGAGCCTCTTGATGAGGGTGAAAGAGGAATGTGAAAGAGTTGGCTTAAAACTCAGCACTCAAAAATCTAGGATCATGACATCCCGTCCCATCACTTCATGGCAAATAGACGGGGAAAGAGTGGAAACAGTGACAGATTGTATTCCCTTAGGCTCCAAAACCACTGTGGATGGTGATTGCAGCCACAAAATTAAAAGATACTTGTTCCTTGGAAGAAAACTTATCAGAGGTTAAAGCGTCTGCCTCTAATGCGGGAGACCTGGGTTCGATCCCTGGGTCAGGAAGACGCCCTGGAGAAGGAAATGGCAACCCTACTCCAGGATTCTTGCCTGGAGAATCTCATGGATGGAGGAGCCTTGTGGGCTATAGTCCATGGGGTTGCAAAGAGTCGGACATGACTGAGCAACTTTTCACTTTCACTTTTCACTAGACGTTGTATTAAAAAGCTGAGACGTCACTTGGCCACAAAGGTCCGTATAGTCAAAGCTATGATTTTTCCAGTAGACATGGATGGATGGGAGACTTGGACCATAAAGAAGACTGAGCCCCAAAGAACTGATGCTTTCAAACTGTGGTGTTCGTGAAGGCTCTTGAGAGTCCCTTGAACACCAAGAAGATCAAACCAGTCAGTCCTAATGGAATTCAACTCTGAATATTCATTGGAAGGAATGATACTGAAGCTGAAGCTACAATGCTTTGGTCACCTGATACAAAAAGCTGATGGAAAAGTCTTTTCAGTGGAAAAGATCCTGATGCTGGGGAAGATTGAGAGCAGTAGAAGGGGATGACAAAGGATGAGATGGTTGGATGGCATCACTGATTCAATGGGCATGAGTTTGGGCAAACTCTGGAAGATACTGAAGGACAAGGAAGCCTGGCATGATGCAGGCAATGGGGTGGCAAAGAGCTAGACATGACTGAGTGACTGAACCATAACAATAACAACTCAGAGACATGGAGATCTGCAGTTTACCTGATGGAGAATTCAAAATAGCTGTTTTAAGGAAGCTCAATTGGGCTTTCCTGGTGGCTCAGAGGTTAAAGTGCCTCCCTCCAATGCGGGAGACACGGGTTTGATCCCTGGGTCGGAAAGATCCCCTGGAGAAGGAAATGGCAACCCACTCCAGTATTCTTGCCTGGAAAATCCCATGGATGGAGAAGCCTGGTAGGCTACAGTCCATGGGGTCGCAAAGAGTCGGACATGACTGAACAACTTCATTTTTACTTTCAAGGAAGCTCAATGAGTGACAAGAAAAAGAAAGGCAACTCAGCAAGATCAAGAGAACAGCACATGAATAAAATGAGAAGTTTAATAGAGATAGAAATCATTCTTTAAAAGAACAGAAATTTTGGAGATGAAGAATACAATGAATGAAATGAAAAATTCAGTAGGGAGTGTCATTGGACCAGCAGAATGATCTCTCTTCAAGTAACTGGTGTGGTTTCTGATTCCTGGCTGGACCTTAACAAGTACCCAGGGAGCCTGGAACTGGCCATTCAAAGATCCAGGTGAGAGACAGGAATACAGGGACGGAGGTGACTGTAGTGAAGAAGAAGAAAGAGGGACTGGCCAGACCCCCATGACTAAGTGGCAGTGGACAGGAGACACTTGTGGTAAATAAAGACAGAAATGTTAGAGAGCGGTTGAAAATTACCTGTTTCATAACACTGCCTCTAGCAACAGTTTAACCTTTCTAGACTCCCCTGATAAAAACAATAAAACTGGATTCCTGTTTTAAAAAACTCAACCTGTTTTCAGATACTATTTCCCCATACAGTCCCTGGAGAGGCTGTATATGGGAAGGGTCCTGCAAAGTCTGACCTCCCAGCTGAAAGAGATCCTATACTGCCCAGGTTGGAACAGAGGTTATTTATACTGAGTCAGGATTGCGTTCTAATTCTAGTTTATAGAATGAGAAAAAAGTTGCATATATATTAGTTGTGTATTCTATTTCTAGATCTAAATCTTGGCTCCACTCACAGCAATCTTAAATTAGTTAATTTCTCTGTGGTTCCACTTCCTCTTCTGTGAAGCACGGCTGTTAATAGTTCCTCCCTCGCAGGACTGTGCTAGAGGATAAAATGAGATCATTCAGGTAAAGCACTTTAGAAGGGCGCCTGAATAAGTCATTATTTAGGCCTGACGTTTCCACATTGTGGTTTTTGCCACTAAGGCCAGAAGAGCTCTGTGGGGAGCCTTGGGAAGTGACAGGCTCTCGCTCTTAGTGGGCTTCCCAGTTCTCATGTCTCCCCTCATCCTCTTTTTCAAAAGAGCAATTCAGGCTTACTGAAAAATTGGGAAGAGAGCCTCCACACGCCCCCTCTTCCCTCAGGTCTCCTCCAGTGTCTGCTCTGTTGGCATGTTGCGTTAGTATGGTGCATCTGTTGTAGCTGATGCATGCAACTAGCTAAAGTCCCTAAGGGGATTCCCTGGTGGTTCAGTGGTTAGGTGCTTTCACTGCCGTGACCAGAGTTCAATACCTGATTGGGGAGCCAAGATCCCAAAAGCTGCGTGGTGTGGACAAATTTTTAAAGATGAATAAAGTCCATAATTCACATTAGAATTCACCTTTTGTGTTGTACAGTCTATAGCTCTTGACCTGTAGCCACCACTACAGTCCTGCACAAAAGTCTCACTGCCCTAAACTCCTCTGTGCTCCATTGACTCGTCCCTCCCTACCCCCATCTCAGCCCCCAAACCACCCATTTTTTCAGTCTCCATAATTTTGGCAGTCTTCATAATTTTTCCTTTTCCAGAATGTAGAGAACTGAAGTGACTGCAACTATGTGGATATTGAATTATTTTTAATGGATTGGATATCCATTAAAATGGATTTGCTCAGCCATTTACATTAATGAGCATTTAAATGCAATAGATATCATTTCAGGTGACAACATGAATAAATCAAAGTCAATGCAATTGGTTTTTTTGTTTTATTGTTTGAAAAAAAAAAGAGTTGAAATTATACAGTCTGTAGCCTTTTCAGATTGACTTCTCTCACCTGGCAATTTGTTTCAAGGTACGCTTTCATGACTTGATAACTCATTTCCTTTTATAGCTGGAAATATTCCATTGTATGGATGTACCACTGTTTACCCACTCGAATACTGAAGAACAGCCATCTGGTTGCCTCTGTTTCTTGGCAATTACAAATAAAGCTACTATAAACACTTACGTTGAGTTTTGTGAGGATATAGTTTTTCAACTCATTTGGATAGGTACCAAGGAACTCAGTTGCTGGATCATGTAGCAAAAGTATGATTAGTTGTTTTTTGTTTGTTTGTAGGGTTTTTTTTTTTCCCGCAAGTCATGTGACATGCAAGATCTTAGTTCCCCGACCAGGGATCAAGCCCAAACCCCCTGCACAGAAGCACGGAGTCTTAACCACTGGACTGCCAGGGAAGTCCCAAGTATGTTTAGTTTTATAAGAAACTGCCAAACTGTATTCCAAGTGGCTATGCCATTTTATATTTCTACCAGCAAATGAATGGATGCTTCACATCCTTGCCAGCATTTGGTATGGACAGTGTTTTGAATTTTAGCCATTCTAATAGACGTGTAGTTATAATTCATTGTTTTAATTTGCAGTTTCCTAATGGGAAACCTATATGCAGGTCAGGAAGCAAGAGTTAGAACTGGACATGGAACAAGAGACTGGTTTCAAATAAGAAAAGGAATACGTCAAGGCTGTATATTGTCACCCTGCTTATTTAACTTCTGTGCAGAGTACATCATGAGAAACGCTGGGCTGGAAGAGGCACAAGCTGGAATCAAGATTGCCGGGAAAAATATCAATAACCTCACATATGCAGATGACACCACCCTTATGGCAGAAAGTGAAGAGGACCTAAAGAGCCTCTTTATGAAAGTGAAAGAGGAGAGTGAAAAGCTTGGCTTAAAGCTCAACTTTCAGAAAACTAAGATCATGGCATCCGGTCCCATCACCTCATGGGAAGTAGATGGGGAAACAGTGGAAACAGTGTCAGACTTTATTTTGGGGGGCTTCAAAATCACTGCAGATGGTGATTGCAACCATGAAATTAAAAGACGCTTGCTCCTTGGAAGGAAAGTTATGACCAACCTAGATAGCATATTCAAAAGCAGAGACATTACTTTGCCAACAAAGGTCCATCTAGTCAAGGCTTTGGTTTTTCCAGTGGTCATGTATGGATGTGAGAGTTGGACTGTGAAGAAAGCTGAGCACCGAGGAATGATGCTTTTGAACTCTGGTGTTGGAGAAGACTCTTGAGAGTCCCTTGGAATGCAAGGAGATCCAACCAGTCCATTCTGAAGGAGATCAGTCCTGGGTGTTCATTGCAAGGAATGATACTAAAGCTGACACTCCAATACTTTGGCCACCTCATGCGAAGAGTTGACTCATTGGAAAAGACTCTGATGCTGGGAGGGATTGGGGTCAGGAGGAGAAGGGAATGACAGAGGATGAGGTGACTGGATGGCATCACCGACTTGATGGACATGAGTTTGGGTGAACTCTGGGAGTTGGTGATGGACAGGGAGGCCTGGAGTGCTGCAATTCATGGGGTCACAAAGAGCTGGACACGACTGAGCAACTGAACTGAACTGAACTGAATGACATATGATGCCGAGCATCTTTTTATATGCTTATTTGCCATCCGTATATCTTCTTTGGTGAAATAGCTGTTCAGATCTTGTACCCGTGTTCTTTTTGGCTATGCTGGGCCTTTGTTGCTGTGCACGAGTTTTTTCCTAGTTTTTTCAAGTGGGGGCTACACTCTTGTTGCGGAGCACAGGTTCTAGAGCAGTTGTGGTGCACGGCACTTGAAAGATTCCACAAGATTCCGTGGCAGGTGGAATCCTCCCAGACTAGGGATCTAACCTGCGTCTTCTCCATTGGCAGGTGGATTCTTAACCACTGAACCACCAGGAGAGTTCCTTCTGCCCATTTTTAATTGGGTCATTTTTCTTATTGTTCAGTTGTAGGAATTCTTTATATATTTCGGATATCAGTCCTTTACCAGATGTATTTTGCAAATATTTTCTCCAGTCTGTGGCTTTTTTCATTTTCTTAACAGCGTCCATCACAGAGCAGAGTTTTTTAATTGTAATAAAATCCAACTTAACAATTTTTTCTTTCATGGATAGTGATTTTTGGTGTTGTTTCTAAAAACTCATTGCAAAGCCAAGGTCATTAGCTGTTCTCTCATGTTATCTTCAGGAGTTTGATAATTTAGCATTTGCATTAGGTCTTTGATGCACAGTGAGTTAATTTTTGTAAAATATCTGTGTCTAGATTTGTTTTACATGTGCATATCCAGTTTTTCCAGTGCCATTTGTTGAAAAGACTATGCTTTGCCCACTGAATTGTCTTTCTTTTTCAAAGATAAGTTGATTACATTTGCGTGGTCTGTCTCTAGACTTTCTATTCTGTTTCATTGATGTTTGTCTATTCTTTCACCAACACCATACTGTCTTGATTATTGTAGCTTTATATAAAGTCTTGGAATTGGATAGAGACAGTTTTCCAACTTTGTTGCCATTCTTTGATATTGGATTGGCTGCTACTGGTCTTCTGCTTCTTCATATAAAATCTAGGATCAGTTGGTTGATATCCACAAGATAACTTGCTAGAATTTTGATTAGGATTATGTTGAATCAGTAGACCAAATTAAGAAGAACTGGCTTCTTGACAATATTGATTTTTCCTATCCATGTACATGGACTAGTTTCCTTACTAAGACTGGACCATAAAGGCCTTCCAGGTTGGGGCATCAAAACAACACAGGGGAGGCTTCCCTGCTGGTTCAGTGGCTAAGAGTCCGAGCTCTGAAAGCAAAGGGCCGGGGTTCAATCTCTAGTCAGGGAACTAGATCCCACATGCTGCCACTAAAAGATCTTGCATGCAGCAACTAAGACTCAGTGCCATGAAATAAATAAATAAATATTTGTAAAAAACAAAACAACGCAGGCATCCCCTTCTTCAGGAAGCCTACAGAGCCAGCTCAAGCTGGCCAGAATTCCTCCTCCAAACCCTGTGCAGACCTCTATCAACTGCACTTTTGTCTGGATTAGAAGTGTGTCTCTTACTGGTCATCAGGTTAAAGCCAGGAGTCTATGCCAGAATTAGGTCTAATGGAGAAACCCAAGCTTGAGCAGAAATATTTCTAAAATAGTTCCTATACTGAGGTATGCCAAGGCCATATCAGCGGTCTGAGGACCAGGGAAAATAAGACCAGCAGACCAAGCCAACAGGGGAAGGTCTAGACAAGCTCCCCAGGCGATCACACAGAGGGAGCAGTACCTACCTGCTTCCGTCTATCATTTTACGGGGGGTGGAGTCCAGAATGAGGTGGACACTTGGGAAATGCAATGAAATTATCTGTCTCTGGAGTGGTCTGTGTAGTCCTCGAGATGGAGCCATGTCAGATTCCTTAGAGTACAGGACTGGCAGAAAGCAGCCTCAGTACATACTTAAGCTGAACGGATCCTTAGTAAGCCCATGGCAATACAGTATGGGGCAGCACAGCACACAAGTGGCCACTCCACAGGCTCTCACACCAATTGACTCTGGTCTGCCTCTCCACGGAGAGTCAGAGAATAGGCTTCCTTGACTTGGGCAAGTGCTCCAGCAAGAGGATTCAGAGACCTCAGCTCTAAGACCCAACTCTCTGGGAACCAGACAAGTTCGGCGCCCACCCTGAAGCTGAGAGCCTGGGTACATCCAAGCCGCCCTCCTAGGAGCCCCCAAGGGACCAGCAGCAGGAGATGCATGTCAGCGATGCCCACAGAAACAGAGAGAGCCAGGGCCACGGCCAAGGTATGCAACAGCAAGCAGGCTTTAATCGAGGGTGTCTCAGCAGGGTGACCCTAGCCTCTTTGGTTCCAGCGATGTCTCTTTTCGGCTCAGGTCAGAGGCAGGAAAAAGGCCTGTTTTCTAAAGAGAGTCAGTCTCCATCCTCAAGCTGTTTTATGTGCCACGTCACAGCTCGCTCACTCTAGCTGGCTTGCAGTCTGTTTTCAAGCATTTTCCTTCCTTGAGAACAAGAGTCGTCTTCTCACCTTCATCTATGTTTTGAGGCACTAGGTATAAGGAAGGCACCTGGTATTAAGCTGCCTTTACACTAGCTGTTCCGTCTGCCTAGGGCACTCCCCTAGATATCTGCATGGCCTCCTCCCTCGTCTCCTTCACCCTTCAGACCTTTACTGAAATGTCACCTTCTCAACAAGATACAATCTGCTCCCTCTGCCAACACCCAGGGTTCCCAATCTCCCTTACTTTGCTCTATATTTTTCACAGCTCTCAATAAGTTCTCTGTCTTTGCTTTGTCTGCAGTTTGAATGTGATATGCCTAGTTATATCATCACATTATATAATATATAATACATATAGTATATATACATATAGACAGTGTTTTAGTATTACTAGAATGTTAGCTCCATAAGAGCAGTAATTTTCATTCATTTTGTTGAACACAAAGCACACAGAGGGCTTCCCTGTTGGCTCAGTGGTAAAGAACCTGCCTGCAATATAGGAGACTCGGGTTGAATCCCTGGGTTGGGAAGATCCCCTGAAGAAGGAAATGGCCACCCACTCCAGTATTCTTGTCTGGGAAATCCCATGGACACAGGATCCTGGCTGACTACAGTCCATGGGGTAGCAAAAGTCAGACACGACATAGTGACTAAACCACTACCACCAAAACTCATAGAAATGGCACACAAAAAGCACTCAACAAACGAGCGTGTGAATGAAAAGGGAAACCCAAGTCCAGATCCCGCCCTGTCAGTTATTAGCCAGCTGTATGCCTTTGGCAATTTGCTTCTCCCTCAACCGCCGTTTCTTCATATATGAGATTGGAGTCCAAGCACTCATCTCACTGGGTTATGCATGTGAAGTGCCTGTCGAGATACTAGGCATGGATAGCCAAAGATCTCGAGATTCTCTTTTTCCTAGGCTACTTGAGCTGACTCAGGGGCAGCTGACCCCAGACTCTCGGCCCTCAGTTACATGGCAGCCACAGATCTGGAGCCAGTCTTCTAGTCCCGTGAGAAATCTGAGCCCTCCTTTGACCTGCTAAACCACCTCTGACACATTCGATTTTCTAAGCCCTTGATCAAGTCTGCAGCAGGGAAAGGGACTCAGCTCACCAGGACCTCACAGGTGTGTGGAGAAGATCAGGCCACTGCGTGCACACGAACACCTCCTACCACTTGGCACCTGTGGGATGAAAAGGAGATGCTCAAAGAGCAGTTCCCAAGTCAGAGGGTAGGGTCCCATATCCTGCCTCCACTGCTCAACAGTTGGGATTCTTTGGTTTCCTAAGGTCTCCGAGCTTCATTGTGCTTAGCAGTAACAATGAAGATAGTAACACCTCACTGGACTGTTACGGTGAGATACAGTTCTGAAGTGCTTTAGCCTGTGCCTGGCGCCTCATTACGTCATCTTCAAACACCAGATGAGTTCTATAGGACCACCTCACTAGTGGTGGCTTAGGCCAGTAGGAAGCATACAAACTATAGCTGTGAGATAGGAAGGAGGGAAACACACCATGCCTTCAGGACTGTTTAGCTCAGTCGACCAGAGAGGGAACAGCGTTCTCCAAAATCTGAAAAAATAATTTTTTTGTCGATTTATTTACTAATTTCTAATTGAGGTATAGTTGATTTACAATGTTATATGTTTCAGGGTACAACATAGTGATTCACAATTTTTAAAGATTATACTCCATTTGGGAATTCCCTGGTGGTCCAGTAGTTAGAACTTGGCACTTTCAAGGCCGGGGCCCTGGTTCAATCCCTTCTCGGGGAATTAAGATCCTACAAGATGTGCAGCACAGCCAAGAAAAAAAGAAGATTATACTCTATTTATAGTTATGATAAAATATTGCCTAAATTCTCTGTGTTGCACAGTATATCCTTGTAACGTATCTTATACATAGTAGTATGAACTCTACCCTTATCTTGCCCCTCCCCTACCCTCTCCCCAGTGATAAGCACGCCTGTTCACTGTATCTGTGAGTCTGCTTCTTTTTTCGTTATATTCACTACTTTGTTTTATATTTTTGTTTTATCTTTTAGATTCCACATATGAGTGATATCATACAGTATTTGTCTTTGTCTGACCTAATTCACTAGTATAATATCCTCCAGGTCCATTCGTGTTGTTGCAAATGGCAACATGTCGTTCTTTATTATGGTTGGGTAGTAGTCCATCGTGTGTGTGTGTGTGTGTGTGTGTGTATGTTTATATCACATCCTTTTTACTCATGCATCTGTTGATTGACACTTAGGCTGCTTCCATATCTTGGTTATTGTAAATAATGCTACTATGAACACCGGCATGTATATATCTTTATGAAACAGTGTTTTCGTTTTCTTCAGATAATGAAATTCCAAGAGTGAAATTGCTGGATCATACGGTAGTTCTACTTTTAGTTTTCTGAGGACACTCCATACTGTTTTCTAGAGTGGCTACACCAATGTATATTCCCACGAATAGTTTACGAAGGTTCCCTTTTCTTCACATCCTCACCAACACTTGTTACAGAGTCTGAAATTTTAGCTTCTTTTTAAACAATATTTACTGATTTGGCTGCACCAGGTCTTAGTTGAGGCATGCAACATCTTTGATATTCATTGTATCATGTAGGATCGTTAGGAGCGGCATGAGAACTCTTATCTGTGGCATGTGGGATCTGGTTCTCCAACCAGGGATGGAAACTGGGCCGTCTGCATTGGGTGCCTGGAGTCTTAGTCACTGCACTGGACCACCACAGAAGTCCCTGATATTCTAATCTCTAATCCTCTCTGTCTGCCAAGCAAAACGGATTCTGCAAATTATCTTCAGTTGATGACCAGAACTCAGGGAGGTATGAATGTGTTGTATGTGCATATCGTAAACCAAGAAACACAATGTATTCTGTCTTTGTTCGCTCTAGGAATGTTTATTCACCCACTCTATGGCTGTGCCTTCTGCTAGGGGCCCCTGCAATGAGATACAAACTCTGCTTTCAAGGAGCTCACAGGTTATGGAGGAGATAAGCACATAAACGATCTCAATAAGATTGGCACGGTATTTCACGAGAAACACTCTAGGCTACAATACAAGTTCAGCAGAAGTGCAATTATCCTGGAGGGCGTGTGTGTGTGTGTGTGTGCATGTGCACGCACACAGGCACTCAGTTGTGTCTGACTCTTTGTGACCCTTTGGACTCTAGTCATCCAGGCTCCTCTGTTCATGGGATTTCCCAGGCAAACATTGGAGTGGGCTGCCACTTCCTACTCCAGGGGATATTCCCAACCCAAGGAGGGAACCTGTGTCTCTTGTATCTCCTGCACTGCAGGTGGATTCTTTACCACTGAGCCACCAAAGAAGCCCAATTATGCTAGAAGAGGAGTTCAGAAAAAGCTCATCTGGGTTCTTTTGAAAGATGAGTAGGACATGCAGAGAGGAAGGAAGAGGCAAAGGCCATGCTCTGCTGGACCACTCAGCTGGAGAGGTCACTGGAAGGGCCAGGTCGTGCAGGGCCTTCAATACTAAGGAGCGTAATGTGCCAGTCTGGGCATACTGGCAGTGCTACTGACATGCCCTTGTGCTACTGACATTCCAGTTTCCTAGACTCATACATGACTCAGTGCTGTAACTTAAAGAGGAAGAGCAGCAGCCAGCTGCTCGCTCTAGCTTTTTTATTTTTAAAAAGTTATTATTTTCTTCATATAAAATTTTAATTTGGTATGTTGTATTTTCATTTTTATTCAGTTCAAGAACTTATTTATTTATTTTTTTGGCCAGTGGCATGCAGGAGCTTATTTCCCTGACCAGGGATCAAACCCATGCCCCCTGCAGTAAAACCACTGGTCTATGCCATAGCATGGACATACTATAGTTTATTTAATATTTACTATTAACAGACATATAGGATATTTTTAATTTGGTGCTATTAGAAACATTGAATGTAATGAAATCTTCCCATATACAACTTTGCACATGTGCAAGTATTTCTTCAGTTCAGTCGTTCAGTTGTGTCCGACTTTTTGCAACCCCATGGACTGCAGCACCCCAGGCTTCCCTGACCATCACCAACTCCCAAGCTTACTCAAACTCATGTCCATCAAGTCGGTGATGCCATCCAATCAGCTCATCCTCTGTCATCCCCTTTTCCTCCTGCCATCAATCTTTCCCAGCATCAGGGTCTTTCCCAAGGAGTCAGCTCTTCGCCATCAGGTGGCCAAAGTATTGGAGTTTCAGCTTCAGCATCAGTCCTTCCAATGAGTATTCAGGGTTGATTTCCTTTCAGTCCAAAGGACTCTCTCAAGAGTTTTCACCAACACCACAGTTCAAAAGCATCAATTCTTTGGCACTCAGCTTTCTGTAAAGTCCAACTCTCACATCCATACTTGACTATTGGAAAAACCAGACCTTTGGCTAGATGGACCTTTGTTGGCAAAGTGATGTCTCTGCTTTTTAATATGCTGTCTAGGTTGGTCATAACTTTTCTTCCAAGGAGTAAGCGTCTTTTAATTTCATGGCTGCAGTCACCATCTGCAGTGATTTTGGAGACCAACAAAATAGTCTGTCACTGTTTCCATTGTTTCCCCATCTATTTGCCATGAAGTGATGGGACCAGATGCCATGATCTTCATCTTCTGAATGTTGAGCTTTAAGCCAACTTTTTCATTCTCCTCTTTCACTTTCATCAAAAGGCTCTTTAGTTCTTCTTCACTTTCTTCCATAAGGGTGTTGTCATCTGCATATCTGAAGTTACTGATATTTCTCCCAGCAGTCTTGATTCCAGCTTCTGCTTCATCCAGTATGGCATTTCTTGTGATGTACTCTGCAAATACGTTAAATAAGCAAGGTGACAACATACAGCTTTGATGTAATCCTTTCCTGATTTGGAACCAATCTGTTGTTCCACGTCCTATTCTAACTGTTGCTTCTTGACCTGCATACAGATTTCTCAGGAGGCAGGTCAGATGGTCTGGTGTTCCCACCTCTTTCAGAATTTTCCACAGTTTGTTGTGATCCACACAAAGGCTTTGGGGTAGTCAATAAAGCAGAAGTAGATGTTTTTCTAAAACTCTCATGCTTTTTAGATTATACGATGGATGTTGGCAATTTGATCTCTGGTTCCTCTGCCCTTTCTAAGTCCAGCTTGAACATCTGGAAGTTCAAGGTTCTTATACTGTTGAAGCCTACTTGGAGAATTTTGAGCATTACTTTACTAGCGTGTGAGATAAGTGCAACTGTGAGGTAGTTTGAGCATTCTTGGGCATTGCCTTTCTTTGAGATTGGAATGAAAACTGACTTTTTCCAGTCCTGTGGCCAGTGCTGAGTTTTCCAAATTTGCTGGCATGTTGAGTGCAGCACTTTCACAACATCATCTTTTAGGATTTGAAACACTCAACTGGAATTTCATCACCTCCACTAGCTTTGTTGTAGTGATGCTTCCTAAGGCCCACTTGACTTAGCATTCCAGGATGTCTGGCTCTAGGTGAGTGACCACACCATCGTGGTTATCTGGGTCATGAAGATCTTTTTTGTACAGTTCTTCTGTATATTCTTGCCACCTCTTCTTAATATCTTCTGCTTCCATACTGGTAGGTCCATACCGTTTCTGTCCTTTATTGTGCTCATCTTTGCATGAAATGTTCCCTTGGTATCTCTAATTTTCTTGAAAAGATCTCTAGTCTTTCCCATTCTATTGTTTTCCCCTATTTCTTTGCACTGATCACTGAGGAAGGCTTTCATATCTCTCCTTGCTATTCGTTGGAACTCTGCATTCAAATGGGTATATCTTTCC
>SJYC01013531.1:0-18796 GCA_006408675.1 Madoqua kirkii | reverse complement strand
ATATCTCTCCTTCTATTCGTTGGAACTCTGCATTCAAATGGGTATATCTTTCCCTTTCTTAGGGATAGATATTGAGTTAAGCTGCTAAATCAAGAGTAGAAATATTTTAACTTTTAAAAGGTATCTGGGGAAGCTTCCCTGGTGCTCCAGTGGCTGAGGCTCCACACTCTCAACACAGAGGCCCCCGGGTTCAAGCCCTGGTCAGGGAATTATATTCCACATGCCAAAACTAAGACTCGGTACAGCCAAATAAATAAATATTTTTTAAAAGAAATGGAATGGCCCAGTAAGACCAAGTTACTATAGTTTTCATTGTAGTACAACTTTGAAACAGGGTTGAGAAATTCCAACTCATGCTGAAAGAACTCTATGGCCACATACCTGAATATTATTGGTCCATGGGCCATAGTTTTAGATCTGCAAGAGCTGGGTTCCTTTACTAAAAAAATACAGAGTCCAGAAACCCAGACCATCCCTTGCCAGCTGGGCTACCTTTGTGCAGTGATTTCCATGGCAGCCTACACCAGTTTCTCACTTGGATGGATGCCACTCACAAGCAGTTTGTAACAAGGAGCATGGGAAAAGGCCCAAGGTGGACGTCATCTCATCGACTGTCTCAATCTTTTTAATGCTTCTGAATCTTTAGAGATAAAAATTGTTTTTCATTTCAAGTTTCATTTGTCTAACACAAGTCAAGTTCAACATCTTTTCATGCTTCTTGGCATGTGGAATCTTCCCAAACCAGGGATTGAACCCATGTCCCTTGCATTCGAAGGTGGACTCCTATCCACTGTGCCTCAAATGTTTCTTGAGGCTATTGCCTCAGTTAATTGAGAATTCACATCTTTTGTCCATATTTTCTTTTGAGTTGATTTGTAAAGTTCTTCTTATTATTTGACTACAATGATTTTAATATATATGTTGGCAATTAGTTCCTCCTAGGCTGGTCGGAGAAGGCAATGGCACCCCACTCTGGTACTCTTGCCTGGAAAATCCCACGGACAGAGGAGCCTGGTAGGCTGCAGCCCATGGGGTCGCTAAGAGTCAAACATGACTGAGTGACTTCACTTTCACTGTTCACTTTCATGCATTGGAGAAGGAAATGGCAACCCACTCCAGGGTTCTTGCCTGGAGAATCCCAGGGGCGGGGGAGCCTGGTGGGCTGCTGTCTATGGGGTCGCACAGAGTCGGACACGACTGAAGCGACTCAGCAGCAGCAGCAGTCTACTGCCTATCTTCTAACTTTGGTCATACAGAAGTTTAAAATTTTGATATAGTCAAATTTATCACTGTTTTCCTCTATTGCTTCATTGTTTTTGGTCTTCTTAAAGAAGGCCTCCCCTAAGTTTAGATATCATTTTCAATGGCTGCACAACATTTCATTGTATAATTTGTGAAATTCTCTCTTACTACTGAAAATTTAAGTTATTATATCCTTTCACTAATATAAATAATGCTATGAAAAATAAGTGTTCAACTTGATTTTTAAAAAATTTTTGGCCGTGCCACATAGCATGTGGGATCTTAGTTTCCCAACCAGGGATCAAACCCATGCCCTTTGCATTGGAAGCATGAAGTCTTAACTACTGAATTTCTAGGAAAATCTCTCAACTTGATGCTACTGCTGCTAAGTCGCTTCAATCGTGTCCGACCCTGTGCAACCCCATAGCTGGCAGCCTACCAGGCTCCCCCACCCCTGGGATTCTCCAGGCAAGAACACTGGAGTGGGTTGCCATTTCCTTCTCCAATGCATGAAATCGAAAAGTGAAAGTGAAGTCACTCTCTGCAACCCCATGGACTGCAGCCTTCCAGGCTCCTCCGCCCATGGGATTTTCCAGGCAAGAGTACTGGAGTGGGGTGCCATTGCCTTCTCCTCAACTTGATATTTTTAACATATATCTTAGTTCCTAGCAAACTTAGCATAATGGATGTTTCTTGAATTAGAGAGGGAAAAATGCAGAACAGTTTTTCCAAACTGACTCAAGGCCTGTTTAAAAAAATGTCATTTAGAAAAATGCAGCCAATGTCAACCAAATTGTTGGAGAATTAGCTGTATGAATGTACTTCTCCTTTAGCCCATCTAATCAAGAATTGGTGGTGGTGGTGGTGGTGGTTGTTTAGTCACTAAGTTGTCTGACTCTTTGCAACCTCATGGACTGTAGCCTGCCAGGCTCCTCTGTCCATGGGATTTCCCAGGCAAGCATACTGGAGTGAGTTGCCATTTCCTTCTCCCAGGGGATCTTCCCGACCCAGGGATCAAACCTGCATCTCTTGCATTGCAGGCAGATTCTTTACCAACTGAGCCACCAGGGAAGCCCAATCAAGAACTGACTTAGCCTCTAAAATCTAGGCATGGAAGTAAAGCTTCATCTTCCCTCTAAAGTTGCCCTTCCAAAGGGTATGACAACTACTTGGGATGGGACTTCAGCCACCTACCTGAGTCTTCCTTCTTACCGTGACTTTAGTTTTAGGGTGCCCTTTGCTTGGTGAATCTTCAAGTTTTAACTCTGAGAAGGTGGTAAATGGACCTGAGAAGATGAGGAAGAGGGAAGAGAAGTCTCCTGCTGAGCTGCCACAGATCTGTGAGAGGCAGCTGTATTTCCAGCAGATGGAGCTTCATATGCCGAGGGTAGGGCTTCATTTCCAGCTGGTGGGGCTCCATATCCTGCAGGTGGGGCTCCATATCCCCCAGGTAGGGCACCATATCCCCCAGGAGGGGCTCCATATCCCCCAGGAGGGGCTCCATATCCCCCAGGAGGGGCTCCATATCCCCCAGGAGGGGCTCCATATCCCCCAGGTGGGGCTCCATATCCCCCAGGTGGGGCTCCATATCCCCCTGGTTGGGCTCCATATCCCCCTGGTTGGGCTCCATATCCTGGTGGTGGGGGTCCATAGATCACAACTGGATATGCTGAGAAGGAAAAAAAAAATCAGTTACTCATTTTTTAGAGCAGACAAGGAATAAGTAAGAAAGAGGTGGAAGATAAAAAAAAATACTGAAGCAGACTGACACAGGAAGAGAATTCAGACAGAACAATGCAAAAGCCTTATCCTTCAGTCATCACCAGTTGGATGCTTTAACATTTCCTGCTGTGGAGGAATCCAAATTAACATGAAAATAACCTGTAGTTAAATCTTTATATACTAATAGCTCTACACAGATAAACATTTAACTCAGTAAAGTTTGATTTGATCACAAAAAAATGCTCAATGAGGAATATGTATTTGGGAAATAGAGAAGAGATAAATTTTTTAAAGTTATCTATAATTTCATCATCAAAGACAAAAATGTATTATTTTGGTATATTTATAGGTAGGATCTCTGTTAATATTTTTTATAGTCATGATTATGATAATCATATAATTTTTAAAAATCTGGCTCTTTTTACTTGACATTGTGAGGATGTTCTTTATATTATTTTTCTCTATTTTTCCTGGCTGCTCTGCATAGCTTGTGTGATTCTTAGTTTGCCAACCAGGGATTGAACCTGGTCCTCAGCAATGAAAATGCCAAGTCCTAACCACTGGACTACCAAGAAAGTCCTTTATATCATTAATGTATTTCACAGATTAAAATCTGGACAATATTTTATCATATGGATAAACGCTACTTATGATAAGTGCTACCTGATTTTCAGAGAGTTATATTGCTTCCAACTTTCCAATTACTATTATAATAAACATGGGTTTTATTTATTACATCATTAAGATGCTCAAAGAGCAAAAGGAAAAATGTATAGAAAGTCAAAAAAAGTGATACATGAACAAAATAGAAACATCAGTAAAGAGATAGAAAACATAACAGGAAACCAAAACAAATAAAGTTCTGGAGCTGAAAAGTGTAATAACTGAAATGAAAACTTCACTAGAGGGATTAAAATTCATATTTGAATAGGCAAAAGAAAGAACCAGTAAACTTGAATATAGAACAATAAATATGTAGATAGAGAGGAACAGAAAGAAAAAAACTGATGGAAAGTGAACAGAACCCAAGGGGCCAGTGGGACACCACCAAGGAGACCAACATATATGTTGTAGAAGTTTCAGAAAAAGAAGAGAGAAAGATGTAGAGAAAGTATTTGAAGAAATAAAGACTGAAAACTTCTCAAACCTGATGAAACACATGAATATAAACATCCAAGAAGCTCAATAAACTCCAAATAAGATGAACTCAAAGAGATCCACACTGACACATTATAGTCAAACTTACAAAATAGAGACTCTTGACAGCAGCAAGTTCAGTTCAGTTCAGTCCCTCATTCGTGTCCAACTCTGCAACCCTGTGAACCGCAGCACAACAAGCCTCCCTGTCCATCACCAACTCCAACATATATGTTGTAGAAGTTTCAGAAAAAGAAGAGAGAAAGATGTAGAGAAAGTATTTGAAGAAATAAAGACTGAAAACTTCTCAAACCTGATGAAACACATGAATATAAACATCCAAGAAGCTCAATAAACTCCAAATAAGATGAACTCAAAGAGATCCACACTGACACATTATAGTCAAACTTACAAAATAGAGACTCTTGACAGCAGCAAGTTCAGTTCAGTTCAGTCCCTCATTCGTGTCCAACTCTGCAACCCTGTGAACCGCAGCACAACAAGCCTCCCTGTCCATCACCAACTCCAGGAGATCACCCAAACCCATGTCCATTGAGTCGGTGATGCCATCCAACCATCTCATCCTCTGTGGGCCCCTTCTCCTCCTGCCCTCAATCTTTCCCAGCATCAGGGACTTTTCAAATGAGTCAGCTCTTCACATCAGGTGGCCAAAATACTGGAGTTTCAGCTTCAGCATCCAATGAATATTCAGGACTGATTTCCTTTACGATGGACCATTTGGCTCTCCTTGCAGTCCAAGGGACAGCAGCAAGAGAGAAGTGAATAATTACATACAAGAGATCCTCAATAAGAAGATTAGCAGATTTCTCTTCAGGAATGTTGAAGGCCAGAAATAAACTATCCAACAAGAATCCTATATCTGGCCAAACTCTTTTCAGATAGAGAAAGAAAGTAAGATATTTCCTGATAAACAAAATCTGAGGGAGTTAATTACAACTAGACTTGTCCTGCAAGAAATGCTTAAGGGAGTCAAATGAAAGGACACTAGATAATAATTTGAAACCATATGAAAAAATAAATATCTCAATAAAGGTAAATCATTGAGCAATTATAAAAGTCAATATTATTATAACAAAGATTTGTAATTTCATTTTTGTTTTCTACATAACTTAAGAGACTAATGCATTTAAAGGAAATACTAGATTATGTGTTTGGAGACACAGTGTATAGAGATATAATTTTGTGATATCAACTAAAAGAAGTGAGATGGACAGCTTGTAAAGGTACAGAATATGTGTATGTTATTGAAGTTAAGATTATAAAATTCAAATCAGTGTTATAACTTTAGGATGTTAAATGTAACCCCCATGGTAGGCACACCCAAAAAAAAGCTATAAAATATAAACAAAAGGAATTCAAACTTTTCCCTATCAAAAAATCAACTAAACACAAAAGAAAACAGTGATGCAGAAAATGAGGGACAAAAAAGCTATAAGGCATATAAAAACCAAATAGTAAAACAGTAGAAGTACTTTGGCCACCTCATGCAAAGAGCTGACTCATTGGAAAAGACTTTGATGCTGGGAGGGATTGGGGGAAGGAGGAGAAGGGGACAACAGAGGATGAGATGGCTGGATGGCATGGCCAACTCGATGGACATGAGTCTGAGTGAACTCCGGGAGTTGGTGATGGACAGGGAGGCCTGGCGTGCTGTGATTCATGGGGTCGCAAAGAGTCGGACATGACTGAGCGACTAAACTGAACTGAAGGCTCCCATCATCAGCAATTACTTTAAATGCAAGTGGATTAAATTCCCCAATCAAAAGACAGAGATTGGCAGAATGAATGAAAATTCATGATTCAGCTACATGCTATGTGTTTAAGAGACTTGTCCTAGATACAAAGACATAAATAAATTAAAAGTAAAGGATGAAAAAAGATATTCCGTGTAAATAGTAACCAAAAGAGAGCAAAAATAACTATACTAATATCAGACAAAATAGACTTTACATCATTAAGAAATAAAGAATAAAATTACATATTAGTAAAATGTTCAGTACAGCAAAAGAATATAACAATTATAAACATTTGCACAGCTGATAACAGACCATCACATATATGAAGCAAAAACTGACAGGATTGAAGGAAGAAGCAATTTTACAGTAATAGTTGAAGACTTCAATATCTCTCACTCACACTGATGGATAGAACAACGAGAGAGAAGATAAATAAGAAGCAGAGGATCTGAAAAAGCACATCAAGCCAACTGGATCTAACAAACACAGGACACTCTACCCAACAACAGAATACACATTACTCTCAAATGCTCAGTTGATCAGCCATGTCCAACTCTTTGTGACCCCATGGACTGTAGCCCACCAGGCTCCTCTGCTCATGGAATTTTCCCTTCTGCAGGGGATCCTCCCGACCCAGGGATCGGACCTACATCTCTTATGTCTCCTGCACTGGCAGGCAGATTCTTTCCACTAGTGCCACCTGGGACCCTGGTACTCTCGAGGACACATGATATTTTTCAGAATAGACCATATATTAGGCAACAAATTAAGTCTGGATAGATTTTAAAAGACAGATGTCATACAAAGTAGCTTCTCTCATCACAAAGGGATTAATTTATAAATCAACAACAGAAGTAAAACTGGAAAATTCACAAATTTCTGGAAATTAAACGTCACACTTGGGCTTCCCTGGTGGTGCAGTGGTTAAGAATCCACCCGCCAATGCAGGTGACGTGGGTCCAATCTCTGGTCCGGGAAGGTCCCACATGCTGCAGAGCTGCGAGGCCTGTGCCACACTCTCTAGGGCCCATGCTCTGCTGCAGGAGAAGCCACTGCAATGAGCAGCCTGCAAGGAAGCACAATGCAAAAACAAGGAGCCCCTGCTCGCTGCCCCAGAGCAGCAACAAACACATGGTGCGGCCAAAAAGGAATAAATAAACAAATATTTTAAAATTGGCAAAGGACTTGAATAGATACACCTCCAAAGAAGATACACAAATGGTCAACAAGCACATGAAAAGATATTCAATACCACTGGTCATTAAGAAAATGCAAGTTAAAATTATAATGAGCTATCACCTCATCTCACTAGGAAGACTTTAATATAAACAACTAGCAAAAAAAAAAAGGAAAATAACAAGCATTGACAACGATATGGAGAAATAGGAACTTGCACATTGCTGGTGAGAGTAAAAAAACAGTGCCGTTGGTGTGGAAAAAGAGTTTGGTGGTTTCTCAAAAAAGTTAAACATTGAATTACCATATCACCCAATAATTCCAAACCTAAGTATGTACTCAAGAGAAACGAAAACTTATGTCTACAGAGAAACCTATATACAAAAGATTATAACAGCTCTTACTCATCATAATCAAAAGGTGGAAACAAGCCAAATGTGCATCAATGCACGAATGAGAAAACAATGATATACACAATGAAGCACTAGTGAGACACAGAAAGTGAAGTACTGATACGTGCTGCATCTTGGATGGCCTTGAAAACATCATGTTAAGTGAGAAAAGCCGAACACAAAGCCACAGGTTGTTGGCTTCTTTTATGTGATACGGAACAGGCAAATCCAAAAGGACAAAAAGCAGATTAGAGGAAACCAAGAGACAAAGGAGAGCGAACAACGAGAAATGATGACTTGTGTGTATGGGGTATTCTTATGGAGTAATGGAAAAGTTTCCCATTTGGTTTGTTTGTTTGCTTTTTGACTGTGCAGCACAGCATGCAGGCTCTTAGTTCCCCGACCAGGGATCAAACCTGCACCCTCTAAGTGAAAGGGCAGATCAACCACTGGACTGCCAGCGAAGTCCTGGAAAGGTTTTGAAACTGGAGAGAGCTGATGGCTGCACAGCACTGTGATACACTGAATACCAGTGCAGTGTACGTCTTAAAATGGTTAACTGTATGTTATACAGATTTCAACTTAAAAACATTTTTATAAAACCTTAGCAATACTTACTTCAAAATTTTGAATGTCAGTTGATTAACACTTAAAGATTAAGGTAACTATAAAGGCCAGAAATAACTACCCATCAGTTGTATACAAACTAAATGCTGATGGACATGCATGTCATGCTCCAAGGAAAACCCAAGAAATGGCCTGCATCTGGGGGTCTGTTGGCAGCCTGTTGGGAGACCTCTCGTGGTCCACCCACAGACTGTGAACCACATTTGAGAGTACCGATCTACGTCTCTGGGGAACACGGCTCAGCATCTGTGGACAGACACAATTGCTACAGGAAAGGGTACAGGTCACGAAGCCCAGGAGTGGAGTCTTCACTGAGAATGAGGGGCGTGGCACAAGCATGATGGCTGTGCTTGTATGAGAGAGGAATGGGGAAGTATGCAAGAGCACACATTTCTGCTCAGGTTGTAAGCAGAAGTGACTGCCTACTGATGAGAGTTGCCCAGTACCCTCCATATTTGTACATCAAAGTAAGCCTGAAATTGATGCTTTTCAACTGTGGTGTTGGAGAAGACTCTTGAGAGTCCCTAGGACTGCAAGGAGATCCAACCAGTCAACCTAAAGGAAATCAATCCTGAATATTCATTGGAAGGACTGCTGCTGAAGCTGAACCTCTAATACTTTGGCCACCTGATACGAAGAGCTAACTCATTAAAAAATACTCTGATGCTGGGAAAATTGAAGGCAGGAGGAGAAGGGGACAACAGAGGACGAGATGGTTGGATGGCATCACTGACTCGATGGACCTGAGCTTGAGCAAGCTCCGGGAGACGGTGAAGGACAGGGAAGCCTGGAGTGCTGCAGTCCATGGGGCTGCAAATAGTCGGACACGACTGAGTGACTAAACAACAACAAAGTCTGAAATGGAAAGCCGGTCACTTACTGGCTTGCCAGCGGGTTTGAATCTGGAAATGAAATCATGGACTCTACTATTTTCCAGCCTCCAAAACTCTGCTGCTTTTCCTGCAGCAGAGTTGGAGGCAAGCTATCCGTGATTAGATCTGTGAGCCCTGGGCACACCTTTCCACCTCCCAGGAAGAACCTCCCTGCCATACCTCACCTGGACAAGGTGTCTGTGGGGAGCACACTGCAGCCCCTGGGACAGTAGTTATGTACAGTCCTGAAGTGTCAAACCGTAATTTACACTTCCAAGTGGAATTCCTCTGGCAGCTGAGAAAACAAATGTGGCAAAATAAGGGCTCTTTAATTCTTTTAAGACAGATATACAGCAACTATCAACCAAATAATTAACAGAGTTTTAGCCAACCTGTTACATGAGTGTCTGGCAATGCTCCCAGGATACAAGATTTAAAATATATTCTGTCCTTGTCCTCAACTGCATGCTTCCTGAAGACAGTGACTGTGTATATTTTTCTGTGCTTATTGAAGGCCTAGCATAACACCCACCATAACAGGGATTCAGAAAAAAAAATTGAAGTGAGGATTCTATCGAGTTGTCAAGATAACCTCATTAAAGGCCAACATAATGGCAGTACCCTGCAGGTGGTGATTGCAGCCATGAAATTAAGATGTTTGCTCCTTGGAAGAAAAGCTATGACAAACGTAGACAGTGTTTTAAAAAGCAGAGACATCACTTTGCCAACAAAGGTCTATATGGTCAAAGCTATGGTTTTTCCAGCCGTCATGTATGGATGTGAGAGTTGGGCCATAGAGAAGGCTGAGCATCCTTGAAGAATTGATGCTTTTGAACTGTGGTGCTGGAGAAGACTCCTGAGAGTCCTTTGGACACCAAGGAGATCAAACCCATCAATCCTAAAGGAAATCAACCCTGAATATGCATTGGAAGGACTGATACTGAAGCTGAGCCTGCAATACTTTGGCCACCTGATGCAAAGAGACAACTCATTGGAAAAAACCCTGATACTGGGAAATGTTGAGGGCAGGAGGAGAAGGGAGCGACAGAGGATGAGATGCTTGGATGGCATCATTGACTCAGTGGACATGAGTTTGAGCAAACTGTAGGAGACAGTGAAGGACAGGGAAGCTTGGCATGCTGCAGTCCATGGGGTCATAAAGAATTGGACATGACTTACCAACTGAACAACAACAATGACATTACCAAAGAAATCTTCTGTTGGTCTCCTCCATATCTCCTTTATAAGGACACTTTAATGGTATTTAGTATTTGATGGTATTGAGTAATCTAGAGTAATTCTCTCATCTCAAGATCCTTAATTATATCTGAAAAGCCTTTTTTTTTACAAAGTAATATTCAAAGATTCTGAGGATTATATTTTCAGAGCCATTGCCAACTTGCCACACTAATTTCTGCCCTATGGCATATGACCAGAAGTAATGTACACAGCTTCCATGCCTGGCCCATGAAAACATCCCAAGTGAGATCTTTACTCTCTTTCTCACTCTGCTGACCCCCAAAGACGCTGTGGAAGCCATGTGTTAATGATGAGACTCTACTACCCTGGGTCCCTGAAGAGCTGTGTGGAATAGAGGTCCCTTTAACCCCTGCTGATTGGCTTCTTTTTAAGATTTATTTTGATATGAGCCATTTTTAAAGTCTTTATTGAATTTGTAGCAATACTGCTTCTGTTTTATGCTTTGCTTTTTTTGGCCCTGAGGCATGCAGGGTCTGAGCTCCAGACTCGGGATAGAACTCACACTGTCTGCGATGAAAGGGGAAATTTTAACCACTGAACTGTCAGAGAAGTTCCCAACTGGCCTTTATATAAGTGGGGCTTCCCTGGTGGCTCAGAGGTTAAAGCATTCGCCTCCAATGTGGGAGACCCAGGTTTGATTCCTGGCTCAGGAAGATCTCCTGGAGAAGGAAATGGTAACCCACTTGAGTATTCTTGCCTGGAGAATCCCATGGACTGTAGCCTGGCAGAGTCCGACACAACTGAGCGACTTCACTTCAATATCCATTACTTTATTGTTGTTTGTTTAGTCGCTTAGTTATGTCTGATTTTTTGCCACCCCATGGATTGCTGCCACCCAGGCTCCTCTGTCCATAGGATTTCCCAGCCAAGAATACTGGAATGGGCTGTCATTTCCTTCCCCACCATTATCTTAGGTCACTGATAATTTGGGGTTTATCTGTTTCAATAGCTAGCATTATCTTAACTGGGTGGGATGTGCTCAGTTATGTCCTACTCTTTGTGACCCCATGGACTGTAGCCTGCCAGGTTCCTCTGTCCATGGGGTTTCCAAGGCATGAATACTGGAGTGGGTTGCCATTTCCTTTTCCAAAGGATCTTCCCAGCCCAGGGATCAAATCCACTTCTGTATTTCCTGCATTGCAAGCGGATTCTTTACCTCTAAGCCACCAGGAAAGCCCACCATAAGATAGGATAATGTATTATTCTTGCATATGTCTATTTCCACCAGACCATGTGCATCTTAACTAGACTGGAGTGGGTGGTGGAAAGCAAGGGAGAAAGAGGAAGAGCATTCCAGACAGAGCAAATAGCCTGAAGACTCAGAGACAGGAGAGCAAGGTGCAAAGAAGTCCAGCTGGATTGGAACACAAAAACTGAGAGAGCGAGGGATATAAAGTGAAGCTACACTGAATGAAAAGACTACTTGTATTCTAAGTTTGAAGCAGTCCTCTGGTACATCTATCAGATCAGTGCTGCAGGACTTGACAGTATCTCTTCCCATGCTTTAGTCTCGTGAAAAATAAGAATTAACCCAAGAAGAGCAAAGCTATAGCCAAAGAGAAGACAAGAAGGCATGCCAGAGGAAGAAGAGCCAAGGTAACTCCACCAAAAACAAGAGTACTCAACGATGCAGCCACTTAAACAACAAGAGACTATCCGAATGGTTTACTAAGGTAAAATCATTCGAGTGCCTGACTGTAAATTCCCACTAGATTGTGAACTTCTTCAGGTTAAGGAAGGACTAAGTCTTATGTTCCTAGCATGTAGTAGGGTACTTGGTACATAGTCAGTAGGCTCAGGAAATACCCACTGAATACATGTGAAATCTGGAGAAGGAAATGGCAACCTGCTTTAGTATTCTTGCCTGGGAAATCCCACGGACAGAGGAGCCTGGCAGGCTACACAGTACATGAAGCTGAAAAAAGTCAGACACAGCTTAGCGACTAAACAGCAACAACGTGGGGAAATACCAACGTCCTGACCACAGAGGCCAGAAGTCTTCACTAGTTAACCATCCGATTCCAATTATACAGGTCTGCAAATCCCCAAGAGCTTGATATCTTTATCCGCATCACTCACCAGCAGAAGCAGCTTTTACCATCAGTTGGGCAAATTTGATGGCACCTCCTTTCCTGAAGGATAACTTAAAAACAGCTTGTCCTTCCCAGCCACCTGGAGGGAGAAATGGCAGACACTCACTAAGAGGCTGGCACACTGGCAAGAGAAGCACTGCCAAAAACATGGAGAGAAGCACCACCCAGTGGAGTCTGAATCTTAAACTTTCTGTACGCTTTTGAGAAAAAAATACACTTCTGAGGGGCACACTTACCACCCGGAGCTGCCTGAATGGTTCCTTTAATGTAGTTGGGGGCAAAAATGGGTTGTTCAATGGTGCAGTCACTCATCAGGTCAAACGGCATCATAAAAGAAAGCATGGGGTCACTGACTAAGTGTGAAGTCACGAAGACCACCTAAGAAAGGAAAGAAACTTTGGGAAAGGAACGCGATTCGTCCATGGGTTGAGACACGGAAGAACAATTCTAAAGTCAAGGCTGCTTTGGCATCCTGGCCTAACTGAGAAACATCACAGATTTTCTTCCATCACTCTTCAACAAGGAAAATCTCCAAGTGGAAACATTTCAAAACATTTTGAAAGTCAAGGTTTACCTCTCTCCCTTCTAAGGGAAATAATCGTAGAGTTAATTAGATCAAAGGAGATGTTATGGGACTTTCCTGGGGGTTCAATGGTTAGGAATCTGCCTGCCAATGCAAGGGACATGGGTTCAATTCCTAGTCCAAGAAGATTCCACATGCCACAGGGCAACTAAGCCTGTGTGCCACAACTCCTGAGCCCGAGAGCCTGTGCTCCTGAACAAGAGAAGCCACTGCAATGAGAAGCCCGAGCACCGCAACTACAGAGTAACCCCCACTCACCACAACTAGAAAGAGCCCGGGCATAGCAATGAAGAGCCAGCACAGTGGAAAAAACAAACGAAAACTAAATTATATTAAAAAGAGAGAAATTACCCGGTATGAAGTGAGAAACAACGTTCCTTTCTTTGTGCCATGAAAGAAATAGGATTCCACCGGTTTCTGCAGGAAGCAGAGGTCCACATCCTCACACTGCTTCAAGACACTGCAGAAAAAAAAGGTGGACAGCACGCGGTTTAGGAGCTACACGAAAAGACACAGACAAAGCTCTCAGCGCAGTTTCTAGCCTGGAGGGAGGTTACTGGCTGCTACTGGTGCTACTGCTACTATTTTATTAAAATAGAAAGGAACTGAAATGATCTTATTCTCTGACAACTCACACTTGTCTTCCTCTTTATCACTGGGTTCTTTATTTTTCTTTCTTAGCAAACCTAATTCTATTCTTAAAGTCCACTAATTCTTATACTTCTTGTGCATTTTATATAAAGCACTGTGTTAATGAAACTGTTTCTTGGACTCTGGTAAAGAAGGTGAGACATATGAAGTGAGCTACAGGATTCTCTGACATTTCTGCCATGGTCTCCCTTCATTCCTAACCTGAAAAACCTGGACCCATCCTACTCTTACAGAATCCTACTGGAGTTTTTTCCCTTTCTTAGTTTTTTATATATATAGTGATAGTGAAGTCGCTCAGTTGCGTCTGACTCTTTGCGACCCCATGGACCCCTACCAGGCTCCTTTGTCCATGGGATTTTCCAAGCAATAGTACTGGAGTAGATTGCCATTTCCTTCTCCAGGGGATCTTCCCAACCCAGGGATCAAACCCAGGTCTCCCGCATTGTAGACAGACGCTTTACCGTCTAAGCCACCAGGGAAGTCCCATATATATATATGCTATTAATATTTATTGAAAGAATGAATGAATGAAAACATGAATATAAGTAATAATGCAAGAAAAACATGATATGTGTCACATAGGCAGAACAAAATATCATGGCAGGTAGAGATCAGCTCTTGATAGAAGTAATTAGGAATGATTTTATAGAAAAATTGAAATTTGAGCTGATTCTTAAGAGATGAATAGTGTTTCATTGGGCAGAAGTGAGGGTAGGGGACAGTCCTGATGGGGTGCAAACAGCATCAGTGGAAAGAACACTGTATACTTGGGAGCAGCCTACTTGCATGAATTTATCAAAACATCACGGAAGTGTGATTAGGAGGAATAGTGAGATAGAGCTGGACCCGCGCTACTAGAGCTAGAGATGTCACTCAACAGGCAAGGCAGAACTGTGACCTGCAGCTGTCTCAGCAGGTAGGTCACATGATCAAGGAAATGGTGATGTCAGAGGGATCCATTGTAGAACTAACATAGTCCTGATATGAGGTAATAAGAACTGGAATTAGGGTGATAGCATATGGCTAAAAAGCGCTTCTTAAAAGACTATGAAAAAATGGATGTCAGCAACAATAGTGGAATAGGGAACTCTAAAACCCAGTCTAGAACTCTAGAATCTAATCAAAGCTTATAGCAACTAAGGGAATGTTTAATCAAGAAAAAAAATAAGAGTGTCAATAAGAGGTTTGTGCACTTCAACTTACCCCAGTACTCCTCCACTCCCTAGCTTGGCACAGCTCTGAAAACAACAACCCACATTCTCAGTATAAATACAAAGTACTGGGGTGAGGGGAGAAGAACAGACCTTACTGTGGTTTTCTGTTTTGACCTGTCCAGGGGTTCCCTGGAGGACTAGCTCAGAATTCTCTCAGGATTAAGGCCGCTACCCAGGGCACGTTTGTTAAACAACATTTCAAAATGTGTGAGAGTTGTTAAGTGGTGCAAAAGAGATTTTGGGGGGCAAACAATAAAAAACTTAAAAGACAGGAAGAAAAGACTGGGGAATGAGATGCTTTGAGGAATAAAGGCTTTGAAAACCTCTAACACGTTCATGGGAATCTAGAAAGCATCACAAACTGGGTGATTTCACATATCAGGGCTGGGTTCATGCTCAGAAGAAACCTGAGAAGACTCTAGAACAGTTACCTCTGGCTGACAATGAGGCTCTGCCCAATCAGGAAGTAAAAATTAAGACAGTTTTACATTGCCTGACTAAGTGACAAAGACTAGCTCACACACACACACACACACAGCCCATCTAGGATATATAAAGAACTCATAAAACTCAACAACAACAAATCTAATTTTAAAATGGACAAAGGGATAACCAACAAGGACCTACTGTATAGCACATGGAACTCTGCTCAGTGTCATGTGGTAGCCTGGATGGGAGGGGAGTCTGGGGGAGAATGGATACATGTATATGCATGACTGAGTCTTTTTGCTTTTCACCTGAAACTATCACATTGTTAACCGGCTATACCTCAATACAAAATAAAAAGTTTAAAAGAAAAAAAAATTTTTTAATGGACAGAGGACTTAAATAGACATTTCTCCAAAATAATATATAAATAGCAAAAAATATGAGAAGATGCTCAACATTATTATTAATCATCAGATAAATGCAAATCAAAACCACAAATGAGATATCACCTCACACCTATTAGGATGACTACTATTGAAAAAGATATCCTAGGTGTTTGTGGCCTAGAATATTGACAGGTTGCAAATTCTGTGCACTCTTGGTGGGATTGTAAAGTGGTTCAGGTACTATGGAACAGTATGAAGTTGCCTCAAAAATTAAAAATAGAATTACTCCATGGTCCAGAAATCCCACTTCTGGGTATATATCAAAAAGAATTGAAAACAAGGTCTCAAAAAGATATTTGTGCACTCATATTCATAATAGTCAAGACGAGGAAGCAATCTAAAAGTCTATCAGTGAATGGAGAAACAAAATGTGGTATATACTACAATGGAATATTATTCAGGCTTCAGAAGGAAGGAATATTGTCACATGCCACAACGTGGGTGAACCTTAAGGACATTATGCTAAGTGCAATAGCAGAGACAAAGACAATTACATGATTTCACCTACACGTGGAATCTAAAACAAAATCAAATTCATAGAAGCAAAGAGTATAACAGTAGTTACTGGGGGCTGAGGGGATGAGGAAAATGGGAAAATGTTAGGCAAGGATACAAATTTAGAGTTATGTAAAATGAATAAATTGAAGAAAATAGGGAAAACCACTAGACCATTCAGGTATGACCTAAATCAAATCCTTTACGATTATATGCTGGAAGTGACAGATTGATTCAAGGGACTAGATCTTGATAGAGTGCCTGAAGAACTATGGATGGAAGTTTGTAACACTGTATAGGAAGCGGTGATCAAAACTATCCCCAAGAAGAAGAAATGCAAAAAGGCAAAACAGTTGTCTGAGGAGGCCTTACAAATAGCTGAGAAAAGAAGAGAAGCGAAAAGTAAAGGAGAAAAGGAAAGATACACCCATCTGAATGCAGAGTTCCAAAAAATAGCAAGGAGAAATAAGAACACTTTCCGAAGTGATTAATGCAAAGAAACAGATGAAAACAATAGACTAGGAAAGACTAGAGATTTCTTCAAGAAAATCAAAGATACCAAGGGAACATTTCATGCAAAGATGAGCACAATAAAGGACAGAAATAGTATTGGCTTAATAGAAGCAGAAGATATTAATAGGAGGTGGCAAGAATACGCATGAGAACTATACAAAAAAGATCTGAATGACCCAGATAACCACGATGGTGTGATCAGTCATGTAGAGCCAGACACCCTGGAGTGCAAAGTCCAATGGGCCTTAAGAAGCATCACTACGAACAAAGCTAGTGGAGGTGATGGAATTCCAGCTCAGCTATTTCAAATCCTAAAAAATGATGCTGTGAAAGTGCTGCAAATATGCCAGCAAATTTGGAAAACTCAGCAGTGGTCACAGGCTTGGAAAAGGTCCATTTTCATTCCAATCCCAAAGAAATGCAATGGCAAACAATGCTCAAACTACCTCACAATTGCACTCATCTCACACGCTAGTAAAGTAATGCTCAAAATTCTCCAAGGGAGGTTTCAACAATACCTCAACCAAGAACTTCCAGATGTTCAAGCTGGGTTTAGAAAAGGCAGAGGAACCAGAGGTCAAATTGCCAACATCTGCTGGATCAGTGAAAAAGCAAGAGAGTTGAAAAACATCTACTCTGCTTTACTGACTACCCCAAAGCCTTTGATTGTGTGGATCACAACAAACTGTGCAAAATTCTGAAAGAGATGAGAATACCAGACCACCTGACCTGCCTCTTGAGAAATCTGTATGCAGGTCAGGAAGCAACAGTTAGAACTGGACATGGAATGATGGACTGGTTCCAAATCGGGAAAGGAGTACATCAAGGCTATATATTGTCACCCCACTTATTTAACTTACATGCAGAATACATCATGTGAAATGCCGGGCTGGATGAAGCACAAGCTGGAATTAGGCAAATAGATGGGTAAACAATGGAAACAGTGACAGACTTTATTTTCCTGGTCTCCAAAATCACTGCAGATGGTGACTGCAGCCATGAAATTAAAAGACGCTTGCTCCTTGGAAGAAAAGCTATGACCAACCTAGACAGCATATTAAAAAGCAGAGACATTACTTTGCCAACAAAGGTCCATCTAGTCAAGGCTATGGTTTTTCCAGTGGTCATGTATGGATGTGAGACTTGGACCATAAAGAAAGCTTAATGCAGAAGAACTGATGCTTTTGAACTGTGGTGTTAGAGAACTGTATTGGAAGGACTGATGCTGAAGCTGAAGCTCCAATAGTCTGGCCACCTGATGCAAAGACTGACTCACTGGAAAAGACCCTGATGCTGGGAAAGATTGAGGGCAGCATGAGAAGGGGTCAACAGAGGATGAGACGATTGGATGGCATCACCAACTCGATGGACATGAGTTTGAGCAAGCTCTGGGAGTTGCTGATGGTCAGGGAAGCCTGGCGTGTTGCAGTCCATGGGGCTGCAAAGAGTTGGAAATGACTGAGGAACTCAACTGAACTGAAGATGAGTAAGTCTAGAGATCTAATATGCAGGTGTGAAGACTATATTTAATAATACTGTATTGAACACTGGAAATATGCTAAGAGTAGATTTGAAGTGCTTTCATCACACTAAAACAAAAAGGTAATTATTTGAGGAAATAAAATGTTAACTAACTTGATTGCAATAATCATTTCACTGTGTGCATTACATTATTGTTATATACTTTATATACAATTTTTATTTTTTAATGGCTAAGATAGATGCAAAAGAATGCTCAAACTACCGAATAACTGCACTCATCTCACATGCTAGTAAACTAATGCTCAAAATTCTCCAAGCCAGGCTTGAGCAATATGTGAACTGTGAACTCCCTGATGTTTAAGCTGGTTTTAGAAAAGGCAGAGGAACCAGAGATCAAATTGCCAACATCCGCTGGATCATGGAAAAAGCAAGAGAGTTCCAGAAAAACATCTATTTCTGCTTCATTGACTATGCCAAAGTCTTTGACTATGTGGATCACAATAAACTGTGGAAAATTCTGAAAGAGATGGGAACACCAGAACACCTGACCTGCCTCTTGAGAAATCTGTATGCAGGTCAGGAAGCAACAGTTAGAACTGGACATGGAACAACAGACTGGTTCCAAATAGGAAAAGGAGTACGTCAAGGCTGTATATTGTCACCCTGCTTATTTAACTTATATGCAGAGTACATCATGAGAAACGC
>SJYC01013530.1:0-27507 GCA_006408675.1 Madoqua kirkii | reverse complement strand
GGAATCAGGATTGCTGGGAGATATATCAACAACCGCAGATATGCAGATGACACCGCCCTTATGGCAGAAAGTAAAGAGGAGCTAAAGGCCCTCTTGATGAAAGTGAAAGAGGAGAGTGAAAAAGCTGGCTTAAAGCTCAACATTCAGAAAACGAAGATCATGGTATCTGGTCCCGTCACTTCATGGGAAATAGATGGGGAAACAGTGGAAACAGTGTCAGACTTTATTTTGGAGGGCTCCAAAATCACTGCAGATGGTGACTGCAGCCATGGAATTAAAAGATGCTTACTCCTTGGAAGAAAAGTTATGACCAACCTAGACAGTATGTTCAAAAGCAGAGACATTACTTTGCTGACTAAGGTCCGTCTAGTCAAGGCTATGGTTTTTCCTGTGGTCATGTATGGACATGAGAGTTGGACTGTGAAGAAGGCTGAGCGCTGAAGAACTGATGCTTTTGAACTGTGGTGTTGGAGAAGATTGTTGAGAGTCCCTTGGACTGTGAGGAGATCTAACCAGTCCATCCTAAAGGAGATCAATCCTGAATATTCATTGGAAGGACTGATGCTGAAGCTGAAATTCCAGTACTTTGGCCACCTGATGCGAAGAGCTGACTCATTTGAAAAGGCCCTGATGCAGGGAAGATTGAGGGCAGGAGGAGAAGGGGAAGACAGAGGATGAGATGGTTGGATGGCATCACTGACTCAATGGACATGGATTTGGGTGAACTCTGGGAGTTGGTGATGGACAGGGAGGCCTGGTGTGCTGTGGTTCATGGGATCGCAAAGAGTCAGACACAACTAGCAACTGAACTGAAACTGAAACTGTAGGGGGATTTTGCAATAAATATATTTCCATTTATAAATATGTCAAATATAAAATATGTATAATATTTTAAAATATTTTTACAAGGATTTTTATATAAATATGTAAAACATTTTTTTAAAGTCTACATCCTCTGGAGACTTCCCTGGTGGTCCAGCAGTTAAGATCAAGCTCCCAATGCAGGAGGCCTAGGTTTAATTCCTGGTCCAGGAACTAGATCCTGCACACCACAACTAAAGATCTCACAGGCCACAACAAAGGTTTGTGTGCCAAAATCAAGACTCAACACAGCCAAATAAATAAAAATAAATATTTAAATAAATAACAAATAAATATTTTTAAAAAGTCTATGTCTTCTGACCCCACAATTTCACTTTCAGGAATATGTCTGAAGAAACATTTTGATAGGTGAACAAAAATAAATCTTTAAGAAATTCACTGTGGCATTGTTTATAGCAATAACAAAACCAGACTTATCCCAGATAGTAGCTTGAGCAAAAATGTCTGCATATTGGAATACCAGACATCGAAAATAATGATGTATTAAGAGATGCCAATACTGCAAAGCATTCTCAATACATCAGTAAACAAGGAAGACAAATTACAAAGCAGTCTGATAGGGGAAGGTGTGTGTATTTCCACAGGGGGACATGCAAAATGATACATATCAAAATATAAAAAGCACTTAATGTAAGAATTTGGAGTAATTAAATGTTTCCCGATTTTTCTAAATGGTATTACCTGCACATTTTAGAATATGGATTAAAAAAAAAAAAAGTCAGTATCTTCCTTTTTACCAGTACAGTCTGGCTCACACATTTATGACTTTTTAGCTTGGATCAGAAAAAAAATCTCCACATAACACAGCCAAGCTGTGATGAATTTCTTAACTGCGTATTGTGAATAGTCAGGAGAAGTCAAAATATAACCAATCTTCTTCCTCTCAAGCTATTTCTGCAAAGTAGTTTCTATCCAAAAATGTAGAGCCCTGACAGAGCTTTGCTTGCAGAGGAGAAAAAAAGAGACAAAGTCCTCCTCCTTTTCGAGGGGCAGCCAGCGTAGAGACATGAATACACACTACCAAAATTCAGAGCTCTCTCACACGCCTGACCATATGATTTTAGGCAAATTACTTTCTGTTTCAATTTTTCCACCTGTGAAATGAGGAAAATCATACTGATCCGCATTGCAGATAGAGCAATTATAAACATAAAGCCCTTAGAACCGTGCCCCAATAAGGCCAACCATTGGAGAACACAGAAAGGACTCCACAAAGATAATTCACATAAAATCAATATTTGTTATAATTTTTTCAAGACCACGCTTCATTCCTTGCCTCTAGCACACAAACAGAAAAGCAGTGAGACAAACCCGTAGCCCAGCTGAGAAGACACCCAAACACGAGATTAGAAGTGGCTTCCAGGCAGAGAGCCACAGGCACACAGGTCTGTTCTCCACGCCAGCGTGCAGGGCGTCAGCATGGTGGGCAATCATCTCACTACTAGGAAAACTGAACAAAACAGCAGCGGTCCTTCAGGGCCAAGGGAGGATGTACAGCCTTGACAGAGTGTATAAATCTGTCAAGAAAATATTCTGGGGAAGGAAGCATAGGAAAAACAGATCTGGACATCAGCATGATGTACTGTCTTAAAGGATCTTCCTGATAGATGCATTCAAAGCAATCTGGGTGTGTTTTGCCTTACCTGAGCACTGCACTGGGCTTCAGAGTCTCACAGCTAGGCGAGAGCAAAGGAAAACGAGGGCAAATCGAGCAGAGAGAGGAGCATATTTAAGAACTGTTCGGGAGTTTGAACAGGACTTTTAACAGCCTGGGCAGGGGATTGAGGCGGGGCAGTGAAGCAGGGGCCGAGGTATTGGGTAGGGAAGTAAAAATGGGCAACTCTGGGCTGAACCTGACGGAGGCCAGAGGAAACAGGTGAGTGGAAGGCACTGCTAGCACCACAAAGCCATGGGTGCAAACCCCAGGGCCGCCACAGGAGGTGAGAGAACATCACTCTTCCCAGACCTGTCTTCTTTTGGTCCCCATCTTTTCAAAAAAGTAAGACCAGCCATCTCCTTGACTGGGGACGAAGAAGAGACAGGGCTTTTTGGAGTTCTGAGGGTGAAGAAAGGCCCTGGACAGTTTAGGATCTTTCTAGAAAGAGCCACACTCGTGCCTTTTCTACCTCCCAGAAGCCTGGGACCTTGTTGCCGTCACTCTACAAAAGTGGCCCACTCCTAACTGCACGGCATGCCACCCCGAGGGTCGGTGTGACTTCCCTTTCCTGCCACTGCACTTCCAACTGTTTTCTGAGGCAGCACACGGCTCACTCCCTGGGCACGTGCCCTTCACACGTGCGACACCCCTATTCCCGCCTCCACCACATTCACATCCAGAACACCCGCGAGGCAGCGCCGGCCCTACGCTGGCTATGAGCGCAAAAAAGGCGGGAAAGTCTCTGATTGGCTGAGAGTTCGTGCACCGCCAGTTCTCCTGGCCTCTCCTCCCTCCGACAGCTCCACAGGCTTCCTTTCAGGCACCTTTCGCCAATGAAGATGAGGGCCCCGCGACGGCTCTCGGTGTGGCTCTGGTTCACTGCCATCCTGCGCAGGGCCCCTCCTGCCGCCCCGCGGATGGGAAGGGGCGGGGCCTGCGCCAAGCTGTTGGGCGGGGTTCTGAAGGGGAGGGCGGAGATTATGGCGCAAGGACCCGAGTGAGTGAATGAGGCAGCTGGTCACGCGAGGGGCCTCGCACAGTGGAAACTGAGTAGCTGCTCATACTTTTGGTCATTTCTTCAGTGACTTGCCTGTGTTATTTGCCTTTTCATTGGACTGTCTTTTTCTTATTTGCAAGTATTTATAATACACTTTTATTACTAATCTTTTGTAGTTATATGTGTTGCAAATGTCTTCTACTTTGTAAGCTGCTTTTTTATTTTAAGGTGTCTTCTGATGAACAGAAGCTTATAATTTTAATAAAACCAAATTCACCAATCTTTTATGATTTGTAATTCCATCTTTTTGTATTCTCTGGATGATTACTGTTTAAGATTGGGATACTTTGTTATTTGACAGTTTGACTTAAGATCCACTTGTAATATTACCTGGATCTGGCAAGGTTTTTGTTTTGTTATGAAAAATTTTAAGCTACTATTTCAATGTCTTTTATGTTAGAGCTATTCAGGTTTTCTATATCGTCTTGAATCAGTTTTGTTAAGTTGTATTTTCTAGGGATTTATCCATCTTGACAAAGTTTTCAAATGATTTGCATAAAGTTGACAGAATTCTATTAGCCTTTAAAATTTTGGGAGATGTGTATAAGAGACAGAGTAAGGGGTGAGGCGGAGATCACCACAGCCAGACGCAGCCTTGGCCGCTGCTCTGTCGCCCCCGGCCTAGCTGCCCCGCTGCCCACGAGTATGGACTTGAATTGGTCCTGTCAGGAATCAAAATTAAAAGTGGGATTTTCCTACGCCCTTCCTGACCCAGGTCAGAAAACTGTTGCCCTTTGGAGAAAAAGTTTGAAATGATTCCTCACTTCTGAGGCGAGCAGAACTGTCTTCCCCCAGAGAAAGACTGAAATCAGAGCCAATTTTTTTGTGAGGCAGCGTCCAGGAAATGGTGCAAGAGCTGAGTGAGGAGATGCAAGGGGAGATTTCAACCCTGAGTGAGTCCGTTCCAGCTCCAAGGTGGAGAGAGCCTTTTGTCTCTGTATCTCCCATCATACCTGCCCTGCCTCCTCCAAAGGGTGATTGTGAGGATCAGGTGATACATTTTATCAGAGTTGCTTTTAAGACTAAAATGTTGTGTGTTTGCTTATTTCCTTGAACTTCACCAATAGGTCTTCCAACAAAAGTATGTTAACATCTGGATTACCTACCATATATTTCATCAAATTTAAGATGTTGTCAGTTATAAAATAGGGGCTTCCCAGGTGGCTCAGAGGTAAAGACTGCCTACCAAGCAGGAGACACTGGTTTGATCGCTGGGTCAGGAAGATACCCTGGAGAAGGAAATGGCAACCCACTTGAATATTCTTGCCTGGGAAATCTGGACGAGGAGCCTGGTGGGCTTACAGACCATGGGGTCCTGAAGAGTCAGATACAACTTAGCAACTAAACAACAGAGTTATAAAATGCACCATTTTAAAGTGTAACTCTAAGGGGAAAAGCTGCTAAATCCACTGACATCTGTTGTAAGATGTATCCTGATTTCAGAAATATATGTGTATACATATATTTTTAATTATGACTACCATAGGAATGGTGTGAAGCAGTGGAACAAACACCATGCATTGCTCTCTAGGTCCTGTCCTGCATTGTTAACTAAGTATTAACCTTGGGCAAGATGATCATGCTTCCTAGACTTGTTTCCTTATCTGTTTGATGAAAGAACTAGAACTTTCAGCTGTAATATTTTATGTTTACCAAGAAAAGAAAGAAAGCGAAGTCGCTCAGTCGTGTCCAACTCTTTGTGAGCCCATGGACTGTAGTCTACTAGGCTTCTCTGTCAATGGGATTCTCCAGGCAAGAGTACTGGAGTGGGTTGCCATTTCCTTCTCCAGGGGATCTTCCTGACCCAGGGATCAAACCCAGGTCTCCTGCATTGCAAGCAGATGCTTTACCCTCTGAGCCACCAGGGAAGCCCAACTGCCTCTCAACTCTTCTCACTTTTCTTTTGCTTGTGGCTCCAGTTCTGGCCCTCATCATTTAACTTGCATGACTCCAAGAGCCCACTGACCTTGCTTCCTCTAGTCTTGACTCCCACCATTCATTTATACCTTGAAATCATCACACAGAACGTTGAGGATCCAAACACAATTGCATATGGTTGTCATACTCAAATTCAGAGAAATAATGTGCAGGTAGAGTTATTTGCTGGCTATAGAAGACAGTGTAAACCTCATAGACAGGAAGGACTGACTAAAGTTCAAAAAAGATAAGAGAAAAGCTAGTGCTTTGAGTTTAAATTCTTAACTCTTAAAAAGCCGTCAGTGCAAAATAGGCAGGTTTCTAGCAAGATGGATCCACTCCTCTCACAGTTTTGGTTTTATGCCTTTGGGAAAAGGAGGGAAAGCTCAGAAATTAATTGAATGAAAATAAGCATTGTTTCCATTGGAGGAAACAGGCTACACAGAGTCCCACATCCCTCAAGGTCGTGTGAAAGATCTATAACTTATTTTGGATACAAAATTCCAGGGAATAATGCCTGGCAACCAATTTCTTGCCAACTGAAGATGAACAAAAAATTTCCATCTCTAATTTCTGTGTCTGCTTCTTACTAACATGGTCCTATCACCCTCCACGAGTGAGATGATGTAGTAGCTAATTTGGCCAAGGATTGAGGAGCACAAATAAAACACAGTTCAAACAGTTATTGTTCAAACAGCAATGTTTAGTTGTACAACACATAAAGTCTAGCAACATTTACACAACCAGTTTGAGTGTCTGTTGGCTTACTTTCAATTGGGAAAATTAACCGTAATGTCACCAAAAGGTTGGCTGGGACTGGTAACATTTAAGAAATGGGTCGTTCTTGCATCCCCTAGGCTTGGGCCTCTTGCTCCATCAGGACTTGGTTGTAGATGAATGGCCCACAAGTCACCAGCCTGTAGCAAGTTGTGTCCAGGTGGAAGTGGTCAGGCAGTGGGCAACAGGTAGTCCATAAAGACTCAGTGCAGGGGTGGGCAGTGGCAGCCAACATTCGCAAACATTCATGCATCTGATGGGAGGGCTTTGCCCTCCACTGGGGATTTTTCACCAGCCTACAGTGACCGACTGTGGCCAGGCTAATTCATTACTCACATTAATGGAACGGGGGAGGGGTGGGGTGTAGGAGTAGCCAGGGCAGGTGGGAAAAGATTCCCTCTTATTGCTAAGTGGACAGAGGGTGCTTTTCTTCCTAGAGTTCACATGTCGTGAGCTTCTGGAATTTGGTGTGTGTGTTTAGTTCTTATTTAAAATCTAAAGATAAGGAAGTCAACTCCAGGAATGTCTCTTCAGGAAAACCACCATTCCTAAATGGCTGCTATATGGGGTAGGGAGGGTGTGTGGCTGCACTCTGGGCTAGTCACCAGCGGTGATTTTTTTAAAAAAGTGATCCTAGCCTTTGCTCCCCCACATCTGGAGTGACCTATCCTTACAAATAAGTTTTAAGCAATGAAGGAGACACCCTTGTCCCACGTTGGGGCTCACACAGCTGACATCAACAAATCCGACAAGCAGAAAAGTTGCTTTCTTGACCCTTTAAGGAAGTCAAGAGCAGCTCATGCAGATGAATGGACAGGGAGCAACGCCATATCCCTTGGAGATGGTTACAAGTAGCTGATATGGGTTTGCAAGGGCAGAAGAAGCTCTTGGTGAGTTCTTTCACCAAGGGATGGGTTAGGACCGGCTGACACAGACGATGGAGGAGGGCAGTGCTGGCGGGAACTCCATTCCACTGGGAGGAGAGGGGTGGTGTGAATAAATGGAAGCAGCAACTGTCCTAAAGAGGCAGCTGGCCGCCCCCATCTGCTGAGGGCTGAGAGGGGCTGTGGTGGTGGGCCCGACACGCACAGCACTAAAGAGCGCGTGGCCCTGCAGCAAGAAGAGCTGAGCGGAATGGAGGGAGGAGCAGCGCCCGGAATGGCCTTATTCGGCAGTGGGGCAGGGGGTGGCTGGCACGGGTGGAAGGACAGTGCCCAGGAGGCCTTCTCCCTGCAGGGGGGTTGAGAACGGTTGAGGGTGTGGAGATCGGCAGCTGACAGCAGGCACACAGAACAGCTCCTCCAGGGAGGCTGAGACTACGGTTGAGGAGCCCCAGGCATCATTCTCCTGTTCTCTTCCTCAGCCTCGTCAGGGCCCCCACGCCCACCCCAGACCTTCCCTGTGAGGCCAAGGTGTCCAGTCCCATGTCTTCATATAAGCCAGGGGTCCCTCTTCTGTTGAAACTTAGCACCCTCTGGACTCTAACCCTGTGCTGTTCTGCTCTGACTGGTGCCTAACCTGAAATAACTGTGTGGGTGACGGAAGATGGGGGTTGGAATGGTAATGAGCTTCCAGCAAAGGTTGGAGACCATGAGTTAGGGGCCACTAGCAATCTGATCATCTCTTTCTCCTGGTCTGCTGAATCTTGGTCTTAAGTCTATATGTTTTCCTAGCACCTGAGTGATAAGGGCCTATAAATGCTGGGATTTGTAGAAGGCCAGTAAAACACCTTGGGTTGGACCAGGAGATGAAACAGGAGGTTGTCAGAGGTCACTGTAAACTGTATCAATTTTTCCCCTTGCCTGAGGCTAAATTGTTTCCCCAGCTTGAAATTTCAGCCACCTTACAGACTAAAGGAGAAAGAGTAACTTGTGTGTCAAACAACATGGAAAATATCTGCATTAATAAATACAGGGCTGAAGGGGAAGGCAAGAAAAGGCTACATGTAGGCTTGTGAGTGTCATTGGGCATGTCTACAGGGGTGAGGAAGAAGTGCAGAAAGCTGAGAAAGACAGACAAAAATGCAAGTAGCTTCAACATGAGAAAGAGAATAGAAGAGAAGGAGAGGGAGGTCAAGTATATACAAGGAGGAGGAGAAACAGAAGCCAGCTTTAAGGAGGAAGAACCTGATGGACAGAAGGGAGATGAGGTTCAAAACTGTCTCTGAAGCTAAACAACCAAGAAAGACAACACTGTATATTGTTCTTGGTACTTCTTTAGACTCTGTTCTGCTAGGACCTGACACCTAAAACAAAGGTTGTCTCACTTGACCAGCACATGTGTTTCTTTAAACAGACACTGGGAACCACATAGCTCCGTGTCCTGTCCTTTGCAAGGCTGCCCACAAGCTCAGGGCCGTTTTCATCGCTCGACTGCAGAAACTGTGTTTCCCATGCTTCTCACAGATCTGATTTCCCTTGTAATCTCCTTTTGTACTGTCCTGCGATTTTACTGGGGATGTTAAGTGGCCTAAAGTCACTTTTGGAAGTAACCTGGACACAAATCCCAAATATAGACGTGCAGCTCAAGTGGATTAGGCTAAAGGGAAATGAAAGAAGTCAGAGGGGACAGGACAAAGGAAGGAGGGAAAGGGAAGAAAGAGAGAAGAGGGGAGCAGAGGAGAGTGAGGCAGGGGGTTGGGGCTGGGATATGTGGAAAGCAGCAGCCGCGACAGAGACAGGGGGCAGCTCCTGACAGTGAATGCCACACAGACCGAAGGGTGGAGCGCTCTCCTCCACTTGGAGGCACTAATTCCGCAGAAGCCCAGCACTGGCCGACTTCTCTGCTCTCCCCTGATCTTTCTTTTCCCCAAAAGTCCTAGCCTCACCACAGACCACCCCGGACTTACAGGGAGGGTTAAGTCCTCAACTCCCCCCTGCCCCACCATCCCAGGTCGAGCTCCACAGACCGTCTTTGGAGAATCTCTGCGGTCCCCGCTCACAGGTGGGTTCAGAGATAAGAAAGCGTTACCTGAGGCTCACCTGCTCCCATCATTTTTAAATGAAGCCTCCCCCAGACCTCTTGAGTGAGGCACACGGCCTTGTTCTGGGACACAAGGAAAGGAGACAGATAATGGACAGCCATGGAGGAACCAAGCTTACTAGGAACTTTCCAGGGAGGCAGTATAAATACCTCAGCCCTGCACAGGCACACACACGCACACACATGTGCGCACATACACATACACACTATCTCTCGTACACACACACACACACACACACACACACACACACACACACACACAGTAGACAAGATGCTCCACAATTACCAGACAGGCCTGTGGGACAGAGTAGAGAGGAAGAAGGTGGTGGGTGGTGGTCTGAGGATGTGTGTGCGTGGGGAAGTGGGTATGCGTGATGATACAGAGAAAGGGTCGTCATGGGTTACTGCCGTGGCTTTCCTCTGTGTCCACGCTCACCGGGGGGAGGCCTCCATTGTCATTAAGACGCTTGGCCCTGTAGGTCTCGTAGTGGATGTTGTGTGTTACTTCCTTGAGGTCCTGGAGGTGGGTCCTGAAGGACACAGGGCAAGAGAAAGAGGGATGATTAGGGGCAGGACGAGGGAGAGAGGGCCCACGTCTGAGGTTAACACACCGCTTCCAAGGTCTGGACCCAGTGACTGGAACCAGAGAGCCAATGACATGTCTTGAGCCCCTTGTCCTTCAAGATGGGAGCGGGGACTGCGGCAGAAGCTCTGTCAGAGGGACCTGGAGACTGAGGAAGTGGATCTGAACAAGTGGCCTCTGGACCCTGAATAATTAAACCTGCCATCGGATGGGAGGGGTGCGTCTTACCTGATGACAAAGTCTCGAAGCAGGGCAAACTCACAGTGGTTGAGGTTTTCCACTGTGAACAAACAAACAACAAAAACAGGTGGTCATTCACTAATGCAGATACCAGCAGGTGACTTTCTGTTCAGGTCATGGACCGACCCGTGGGCCAGGCACGTGTCACCTTCCAGAGGTGTGCTCATCTTGGCACTCGACTGCACTGGATTTTACTCATTGAACAAGGATTCATGAAGCAGCGACAAGGGCACAAAACTATTCTAGACTCTGTGGAATAATAGCTCATAGGTAGTATTATATTTCCCATTTTATAGGAAAAGAAACTAATACACACAGAGTCTAAGAAACTTGCCCAAGGCCGAAGACACAATTTCCATCTTTAAGGAGCTTATAATCTGATTGGAAGACAGTAAACACACAGAGAATAATCGAGCCACTTAAAAAGGTCAGGATGGCTTGATAAATCTAATTCAACATAGATCAAGTGCCTACTATTTGCAAATCACTTGACAAAGACGATGGAAGCTGAAGAGAATTAAGTCATGAGCACTCTTTCTCACAGTCTATGGGTAGGACAGATGTTCTTATAATTTCATTCAATTCAATTGATGAGAAAAATGCTATTTTAAAAAAATCCCAACAAAAGATAGAAAAATAAGAGACAACATGATATAATGGGATAAACTTGGCTTTGAAATCAAAATATCCAGGTCTAAAATCCAGGTTTCACCACTAATAAGTCATGTGATCTTGGGCAGGACACTTAACCTGAGATCCAAGTGCCTCAGCGAGGATGATCTGAGAACAGGGCTTCCATCCCTACCCTGTCCCCCTCCAAGGGTATCATGATGAATTCATCACTGAAGTGATTCTCTAAGAGCTCTCAGAAACACTGTGACCTTCTCAAGGTCACATCATTCCTAATAAAATGAAAATGGCAACATCTGAACAACCCTTCAGCAGCTTTTCAGATCATGCCTCCTTTCATGTGAAAACCTTTCTCTGGTTTTTCTGATCCTTATTAATCTCTCCATGTTCTGAACTCCTTTGACCCTCAAGCTAGTGCCTCCCGGTCAGGTACTAAATCCATCTTTTATTGCTTCCTGCTCATGAGTCTCAGCTTCTCAATTAGACTGTAAGCCCCTTACGGCAGGGTCTGGCTGGCTCTGGCTGGCATTCATTTTATATCTTGCATCCTAGGACTGTGCCTTGACCTACAGATGCTTAATTAATAAGCATAATTGACTGGCAACCAGTTCTTCAAGAAGATGCATTGAATTACCTTCAATGATGCCCCAGGGAGTTTTTCTGCCGAGGACCCGCTTGCCATTCACTTGGTACTCCTTGTCACTTCCCACCACAGCGAAAGGCATGCTCTCCTGCTGACAAAGCAGACACACGCGCATGTCATCCTTCTACTCTTTGCTCCTCCAAGGGTAGGATGACATACGGTCCTGGCCTCTAACCTTGAACTGCACATTTCTGAAGCTCATTCAGTGATCCCACTGGTGGCAAGAGGCCAGGCTCTTGTCTATTAAAAAGAGCACTGGACTGGGAGTCTGAAGTCCCAGGGTCCCAGACCTGATTGCTCCCCTGCCTGGCTGGTTAACCTCAGTAAATCAGCTTTCCCACAACTGGAGAATGCTTTGTACTCTTTAGCACTTTTAACAGGGTTTGGTTTGACTTGGAACAACTCTGCGAGCTAGCCAAGAAAGACAGACCTCTTAGACGACACCTACCCAATGGACAGCCAAAGTAATGAGTTTTACATCGTCTCCCGCACTGGCGGAGGCCCATGCCTGCTGCCCTGCCAGAGTTCAAAGGCCATTTTCTGATGTACCTAGGCTCCTCTGCTCCAGTAGGTGTCTGTTCCCAAGTTGATCTGCCTGGTGTGTACTGTTACTGCATTTTGATAAATTAACTATCATATAAGCTGAGGACATATCAGTGTGGAGATCTGTTTCTCTGAAAATGGGGTGCCTCAGAAAGACTTGATAAAGGTGAGTTCCTTTTACATTAAGAGTAGATTTAGCAGGACTTCCCTGGTGGTCCAGTGGTTAAGAATCTGCCTTTCAATGCAAGGGACATGAGTTTGATCCTGGTCAGGAAACTAAGATCCCACATGCCAAGGGCCCAAGCTCCTCAACTAGAGAAAATGCATGCTGCAAATTACAGAACCCATGTGCTCTGGCCCCAACTAAGGAGCCCAAAGCCGCAGTGAAAAGCCTGCATGCCACAACTAAGACTAGACATAGGAAAAATGTATTTTTTTTAAAAAGCACTGAATTAAAAAAAAGAGTGGACTTATCTCCAAAGAAGAGGCCTTGTCTCCATATAAAAAGAATATTTAATGAACATGATGTGGTTTTGATATTTTAATAATTCAGTAAAACATCTATTTTAAAACATTTAAGATTTGTATGCTTCATTTTTTTTAATGATTTCTTCAATTGATTTTTTTCAATGTACTACCTGTCTCACTGCATCAGGTGAGGGGCTTCTCCTAGGTTACCACACTTGATGGAGAAGGAGACTCAAGGCCTAAGTGAGGGATTTGTCCCAGGTTACAGTGATTAAAAGATGCTTACTCCTTGGAAGGAAAGTTAGGACCAACCTAGATAGCATATTTAAAAGCAGAGACATTACTTTGTCAACAAAGGTCCGTCTAGTCAAGGCTATGGTTTTTCCTGTGGTCATGTATGGATGTGAGAGTTGGACTGTGAAGAAGGCTGAGCACCAAAGAATTGATGCTTTTGAACTGTAGCGTTGGAGAAGACTCTTGAGAGTCCCTTGGACTGCAAGGAGATCCAACCAGTTCATTCTGAAGGAGATCAGCCCTGGGATTTCTTTGGAGGGAATGATGCTGAAGCTGAAACTCCAGTACTTTGGCCACCTCATGTGAAGAGTTGACTCACTGGAAAAGACTCTGATGCTGGGAGGGATTGGGGGCAGGAGGAGCAGGGGATGAGAGAGGATGAGATGGCCGGATGGCATCACTGACTCGATGGACGTGAGTCTGAGTGAATTCTGGGAGCTGGTGATGGACAGGGAAGCCTGGTGTGCTGGGATTCATGGGGTCACAAAGAGTTGGACACGACTGAGCAACTGAACTGAACTGACTGACAGTGATTAGTGGAAAAGTTCAGACTAGAACCCAGGATTCTGATGAGGAATCACAGAACAGTAGAAGTTTAGAATTGAGAGGGATCTCAGAAATCATAAAGGTCAAGGGTTTCCCAGCCAGGTTTCATGAAGCCTTAAGATTCCCAGGAAACACAAGGCCTTGTCTCCATATAAAAAGAATATTTAATGAACATGATGTGGTTTTGATATTTTAATAATTCAGTAAAACATCTATTTTAAAACATTTAAGATTTGTATGCTTCATTTTTTTTAATGATTTCTTCAATTGATTTTTTTCAATGTACTACCTGTCTCAACTGCATCAGGTGAGGGGCTTCTCCTAGGTTACCACACTTGATGGAGAAGGAGACTCAAGGCCTAAGTGAGGGATTTGTCCCAGGTTACAGTGATTAAAAGATGCTTACTCCTTGGAAGGAAAGTTAGGACCAACCTAGATAGCATATTTAAAAGCAGAGACATTACTTTGTCAACAAAGGTCCGTCTAGTCAAGGCTATGGTTTTTCCTGTGGTCATGTATGGATGTGAGAGTTGGACTGTGAAGAAGGCTGAGCACCAAAGAATTGATGCTTTTGAACTGTAGCGTTGGAGAAGACTCTTGAGAGTCCCTTGGACTGCAAGGAGATCCAACCAGTTCATTCTGAAGGAGATCAGCCCTGGGATTTCTTTGGAGGGAATGATGCTGAAGCTGAAACTCCAGTACTTTGGCCACCTCATGTGAAGAGTTGACTCACTGGAAAAGACTCTGATGCTGGGAGGGATTGGGGGCAGGAGGAGCAGGGGATGAGAGAGGATGAGATGGCCGGATGGCATCACTGACTCGATGGACGTGAGTCTGAGTGAATTCTGGGAGCTGGTGATGGACAGGGAAGCCTGGTGTGCTGGGATTCATGGGGTCACAAAGAGTTGGACACGACTGAGCAACTGAACTGAACTGACTGACAGTGATTAGTGGAAAAGTTCAGACTAGAACCCAGGATTCTGATGAGGAATCACAGAACAGTAGAAGTTTAGAATTGAGAGGGATCTCAGAAATCATAAAGGTCAAGGGTTTCCCAGCCAGGTTTCATGAAGCCTTAAGATTCCCAGGAAACACCTCAGGGGCTGCTCAGAAGTTAGGGTTGAAAAGACCCTGATGCTGGGAAAGATTGAAGGCAGGAGGAGAAGGGGGCAGCACAGGATGAGATGGCTGGATGGCATCATCAACTCCATGCATGAATTTGAGCAAATTCTTCCAGGAGATGGTGAAGGACAGGGAAGTCTGGCACGCTGCAGTCCACAGGATCACAAAGAGTTGGACACGACTGAGCGACTAAACAACAACATACAGGAGTCTGTCTGACACTTAGCTTTTTAAAAAGGGTTCTTCTAGGGGAGCAAAAGAGCCAATAAGCCCCTCATCTAGTCTGATCTCTGAATTTTAAAGAAGGAGAAACTGAGGAGGAGCTCCCCTGAAGATTTTCCTGCCTGTATCCTTCCATCACCCCATACTCTGGTTTTGCTTGGCCTGGTGGGGGAACCAGCAGCTTCTGTTGGCTCTGGGGATGACAGGAGAAGGTGGCTTTGTGGGTGCAGGGTTCACAGTCACAGCGGGGGCCCCCAGTCCTCATCCTCTCCCATGCCACTTTTGGTCTGGGTCAGGCAAAATGGGACAGGGAGTTTGGAAAGGGGAAAGCAGGAGGAAAAACAGAGGTGGTACACGATACATATCCCAGGGGGACCAATGTGGGCATTTATGTGATAAACAGAGTCCTAGGCACCTACCCGGATTTTGTCATTCTCTGTCTTGTCCTCCAAATCCTCATCAAATTCCTTCTGGGGGTAGAATTCAATGCCATTCACTTCAAGCTCCTTTCGAACCTAGAGGCAGGTGGGAGAAGCATGGTAGCCGAGCGTCAGGATAGAGAGAGGGCTGTGTGTGCGTGTGCATGCTTGTGCAAATGTGTGCATACTGAAGCCAGAGGGGTAAATGGGAGGCCCTGGGCAGCAGGAGGATGCTGAATGAATGGGAGCTCCAGCCCTACAGTTACCACTGCCCACCACAGCCTGCCACGAGGAAGAATCCGGGGGTGCAGTCTGCTCCTCTCGGGGTGTGTAAGATCAGGATCCAGACAAGCAGGACTGCTGAGAACAGACTCTATGTGGGCAGTGCTCAGGCCATACTTGTTTCCCTCCTCTTGGCAGGAAAGAGAGGTCCAGCTCGCCACCCCCACCCTCTCCCCATTTGTCCTCTTTCAAAGCTCAGCTTAAGACTCCTCCTCCAGGAAGCCACCAGTACTCTTCAATAATCTCCTTGATGAAGTTTCTTAAAGGCAGAAAACATCTTTATACTTCTCTGGCATTTCCCCAACCCAGTCCCCTGTGTGTCCAGCACAGGACAGAGCTTATGGAAAATAACGATAAAGACCAGTGGGTGGTTGATTAATTAGTCTCATCCTTCAAGCAACCTAACAGTGCAGAGTGGTTTCTCATGCTGGAGGTGATTTATGCATTTAGTGGTGTTTGCAGGTAAGTTGCGAGAAGGCTGGAGCTGCACTAACTTCTCTTCTCCACCAGCCTCGCCTCTCTAACAGTTGAGTAGGAGCTGGGTGGAAAGTGGGGTAGGAGGTGGGTATCGTAATAGAGGATAGATGAGGGCTTGGACCAGAGAGGGAGAGGCAAGCATGGGGACAGGAAAAGGAGGAGGGGCCTTCTCACCCTTTGCTTGAATTCAGACTTTTCCTCCAGGGTCATGGTGTCAGCCTTAGCAATGACGGGGATGATGTTCACAACTTTGCTGAGGTGTTTCATGAACTCCAGGTCGAGAGGTCGCAAGCTGGGGCCCAGAGGAGGTGGGGTGTCAGAGCCACCATGCCCTCCCCAACTCAGCCACTGCCACCACTCCAGGGGCACCCTTGGGACAGGAGGACTGGGCTGGGAACTGGCTGAGGTAGCCACCATCTTCTGTCTGCAGAACAGAACTCAACTCTACCCACACACGGTCCACCAACTCCCGTTCTCTCTCCTTGGCCCTGGGGCATATCTTGGCTTTCTTTAAGCCCCACTCAAACCACTCCTTCACGACACCTTTTCTGACCTGAGATTTCTTTCTCCTGGGAACAGCCGTGGACTGTGGTCCCTACCCATGCATCCTCATGTTGTGGTTATACGTGTGTCTATTTTGTCTGTGGGGCAGCACTTTTGGACAGGCCTGCCCCCGGTCCCCAAGTATTCCTGCAGGGGTCCAGCTGGGGCCTGGCCCCTTCCCTACCCGAGGGCCTCTGGACTCTGGGGCCCCGATCTGGCTGTAGTTTGAAGTCCACCAGACATTTAAGTCAGGCTGCCTGCTGGCCTGCTCTGACCTTGGGTCCAGGCTCTAGGGAGGGATAAACGCTAACTTTCCTGTCGAGTTCCTGAGCTGCACCGTTGAAAATCTGCTGAACGTCTGGCTCCTCCAAAACTGGGGGCCTGCCGCGCTTGTGCCATCATCTCAAGAATGAGATTCTTGCCTAGTCACTGGGCTCAGGGACAGTTAGGAGACCTCCCCAGCAGGAGGTGGCCTGCTTGTCCATTTGGATGGCTCCATTCTCCAGGGGCACTCTCTATCGTTCAGCCTTGCCTGATACTCACAACCAGAGTTCCCGGCATGCCCGATGGTTGTCAGCCTTCACTGCTGGACACCTGGCTCCTCTTGCTGGGCTGGCCACCCTCCAAATGCCTACAGCTGGGTCCCCCCCTCCCCACCTCCACCTGAACACCAGCCCCAATCCAGTAGCCTGGGCCCTTCCCATCTCACCCTTCTTGCTGCCCTTGACCCCAGGCCTCTACATAGTATGTTTCTGTTAAACAAACAAGGAGCCCTTTGCACACAGCAACCAACTTCTGTCTGCTGGCACAGCGGTGCTATGGTGCTAACAGACCGATGGGCAGCTTGGGGGCTGATGGTGAGCTTCTCTCTCCCGTCAAGGATCTCTGGGGGACTCCCAGGGCCATGACTATGTGGGGGCCCACCTGACCTCCCCAGCTGAGTCGAGATATCACTCATTCACTATAGGTTGGGATCAAATGCTGCAAACCAGAGGGAGGCGCAGGGACGGGGCAGGCCTGGCACATACGAGTGTCCGGTCGGGGAGATGAAGTAGAGGCAGCAGTGGACCCGAGTGTCAGGGATGCGCTTCTTCCTGGCGATGTTCACCTCCTCCTTCAGGAACTTCTCGTACTGCTCATTGATGTACTTCTCAATGGGCTCCCAGCTGGAGGAGGGGGGAAGAAAGCAGATGGAGGCCCAGAAGGGCACGACCCGGGAGCTCCTGTCAGGAGGGTCAGGAGGCAGGCTCTCACCTCCATCTCACTCCCTGCCTCCCGAGGGCTCTCGGTGACCTGCTGACTATTCTCTCTCAGACCCATGGGTGTCTTTCGCTGTTAGCAAGGGCAGAACTCCTCTGGGGCCCGAGTCCGCTGACTGGCCCATGGGAACCTGCAGAACCCCACCCTACTGCTGACAGCGGTCACTTTCCCCACATCCATCACTTAGTAGCTGGGCCACTCTGGGCAAGTCTCTGCCCTTCTCTGAAGCCTTTTCTCATAAGTGAAAAGAGAGTAACAACAGGTGCCTGGAGAGAGTCAGGTAGGAATTAGAACAGAGGTATAATTCTGAACGGGGCTTCCCTGGTGGCTCAGTGGTAAAGAGTCCTCCTGCAGTGTAAGAGATGCAGGTTCGATCCCTGGGTCAGGAAGATCCCCTAGAGAAGGAGATGGCCACCCGTTCTAGTATTCTTGCCTGGGAAATCCCATGGACAGAGGAATTTGATGGGCTATAGTCCAGGGGGCTGCAAAGAGTCGGACACAACTGAGGGACTAAATGACAACATAGTTCTGAACAGAGAAATGGCGCAGAGAAAGCACTCAGCCCTGGCACTATAATAATCATAGCATTAGCACAAGCATATAATAACCCCAGCGCAACAATTCATCCTTATCATGCTGTTGCTATAATAGTAACCTTTCCCTGTCTAGGAGTGTGTGGGCAGCCAGAGAAGGTGACCAGCCACTTTCTGAGATCAACACAGCAAATCCCAAGGTGTGCTGTTGAGAGGCCCTGTCTGGCTGGGGCAGCCCTAGGCTCCCTCACAGAGGCACAGCTGTCTTCACCCCTTCTGGGAGCAAACTTCTGCCCAGAACCTTCTGTAATGCAAGGAGGGTCACTTGCCATCTGGTTTTACAAGGATTAAGTCATCAGCCACTGTAGTCACTGACCTACAACATATCCTGGAAGGAATTCGGGACAAAGAACAGATAAGGCTCTCTGTGCTTTGGGGAAACAGGCCCTTCAATAGTTGTATTTCAGGAAAAAAAATTTTGGACCCAAATTGTTACACTTTCCCCGACTTAGAAAAGCACTAAAATCATTAACAGAGATCTCTGTTCCTCTTGACTGGCAGTAGCCTTCTGCTGAGATGTATGCCTGGCTGCACGTATCCCCAGTCAAAAAGCACACATATACTGGCCTCCGTCCACCTTTTCAGAGCAGGTCCTCCCAGCCGTCTGGGAGGCTGGCTCAGGCTCCAGTCCTTAGTGTGTGCGTGTGTGCTCAGTTGCTAAGTCGTGCCGACTCTTTGTGACCCCAAGGACTGCAGCCCTCCAGGCTCCTCTATCCATGGAATTCTCCAGGCAAGAATATTGGAGTGGGCTGCCATTCCCTTCTCTAGGGGATCTTCCCGACCCAGGGAATGAACCTCCGTCTCTTGTGTTTCCTGCATTGGCAGGCAGATTGCTTACCTCTGAGCCACTTGGGGAGCCCTCAGTAAGAGAGTGAATAAGACCCGACTTAGAACTGTTCCATTGTGCTTCTTCTTCTTTTTTTTTTTTTGGCTGCACCATGAGGCAGGCACTGTGCGTTCTGTTCACAGCCGACACTTCCATCCTCACCTGGGCAGTGTGCTTCCCCCATTCTGGCTGGACGCTGGATCCCCAGAAGCTCTCTTCTCATGGAAATCGCCCTCCCCCATTTCCCTCCCGCCCTCTCTTTGTCCAGGTGGCCACCACCTGGCCCTCAGGCCAAGCTCTCTGCCACAACCTCCAGGTCCGCCTGGGTTTGCACCCAGCTCCCCCTGCTCCGTTGCTCCAGCTCCTGACCCACTCCCATCTCCAGGCAATGCCTCGGCTGACACTCGCTCTGCTCTGTCCCTCTCTATCCTCACACCCGGGCCCCATTTGGTCCTCTCCGCTTGCTTCCTGACAACCCCCCTCCCCTCTTTCAGCAAGTCTTGCCATTTGAGCCCTCAGCATGGAGGGCACAGATGGTTCTCAGTTTGAGGAATCTGCTCCACATCCAGTGTCTGCCTTGCAGTCTTTAGGATGGAGGTCTCATATACGGGCAGACATACCAGTTTTCATTGTTGATCTGGTCTCCAAAGCCCGGGGTGTCAATGACAGTCAGCTTCATCTTGACACCACCTTCCTCGATCACTGGGGAGTGAACAGAAAAGGCACCTGGGGGATCACTCCTCTAGCTGATGCCAGGTGCCCCACTGCCTACCAGCTGGGGGAGGCCTGGGCTCCTTACTTCTACAGGACCAATGATTGGAAAAATCAAGTTCAGGGTCCTCAACACTTCAACACCTCTGTTCATGCCGTTCCCTGCACCTGGAATGCCCTCCTTACCCCTCTGTCTGTCTAAATCTACCCAGTCTTGGGACTTCTCTGGTGGGCCAGTGGCTAAGACTCTGTGCTCCCAATGCAGAGAGGCCCAGGTTCAACTCTTGGTCAGGAACTAGGGTTGCAGACGTGAACACTTTGCACGTCGCAAAGAGTTCTCATGCCCCACTGAAGATTCCTCATGCTGTAACTAAGACCTGGCACAGCCAAAAAAAAAAAGGAGTATTTTTTTTTTAATGAAAAGAAAAAAATCCACCAGGCTTTATCATCCCACTAAAGTCCTACTTCATTCCTCTCTAATTCCCACACCCCCTTTTCTGGACTTACAGTCAAAAGATCTGGCTCCATCTTGTTCAAGGGCTTAATTCTATTCTGTCTTCAGGTTTTCTTTCATTTGTCTCATCCCCCAGATGCCCCATTCTTCCCCTTTTCTGGCAGAGGCTCTTGGGATAACGCCCATCCAGGTCCCTGCTGGGTCCTCACCATGCCCAATAGCTTTGATCTCCACCGTCTTGGGAATCTTTTCCTCCCGGTTCCAGCTGGAGGCCTTGCGGCTCACTTGGGATTTGAAGAGGGTGTTGACCAGTGTTGACTTGCCCAGTCCACTCTGACCTGCAGCAAGACAGGAAGAGGATGAGAAGGCAGGGAGACTTTAGGCCCAGCTCCCAAGCCTAGCATCTCTCCCCTGAGCTTACAGAATTCTAGAGCTGTGATCCAAGTCCTTGACTGACCACTCACTGGAGGGGCTAGAGGCTGAGCAGGGAGAGCGAGTGGGTGGGAATGCTTTCCCACTTGCTGGTGAAGGACCTGGGGAAATGTCAGTCGAATTGCACATTCTCTCCTTCTGGAGCCCTGGGAGCGCTGGGAAAGGGGCAACTTCTACACTTGTGTACTGGTTTTCCGTTTCATTTTTGCTTGACCTAAGTCTTTAGTCTTTAATCACACTTAAAGATGGAATTACTTTGCATACTGACATTGCGCTTCTGAAGAAGATTTCATTCCAAGGAAGAGCTCCACAACTAAAAGATAGGTGAAAACCACTGGTCTGAGCAGAGTGTTTCTCAAACATGCACAAGAATCACAGGGTAATAAAGAAGCCTGAGTGAAGAATCGATGCTTTTGAATTGGGGCTCTGGAGAAGACTCTTGAGAGTCCCTTGGACTGCAAGGAGATCAAACCAAACAAGCCCAAAGGAAATCAACCTTGAATATTTATTGGAAGGACTGATGCTAAAGCTGAAACTCCAATACTTTGGCAATCTGATGCAAAGAGCCGGCTCATTGGAAAAGACCCCGATGCTGGGAAAGAAGGCAAAACAGAAGGGAGTGATAGAGGATGAGATGGTTAGATAGCATCACTGACTCCATGGACATGAATCTGAGCAAACTCTGGGAGATAGTGAAGGACAGGGGAACCTGGTGTGCTGCAGTCCATGGGGTTGCAAAGAGTAAGACACGGCTTAGCGACTGAACAACAAAGATGCTACATACATAGGAAGGGGTAAGAGATGAGTGGAGAAGTAGTACCAGGCCAGGCTAGGAATTCAAACCCTTAAATTTATGAAATATTGTTAAGTAGGATGGGTGATGATGAGCCTTGCACGGTGGAAAAATTATTCAGTCACTGGTAGACAATGGATTGAAGAGACAGAGAACCAGGAGAAAAATAAGTAATGTCGTCACGCACGCTGTCTAGTTTAGCCAATATTTTCTAGAGCAAGATGTTCCAGATGATTTACACTCTGGCTCAGATGTATGAGCAGCTCTGAGTCAGGTGGACATGGTAACCCAGGGTAGTAGCAGGCTGCTGGCAGTGGAGATGGAGAGGGCAGACAGACTGGAAGAGGTATTTGTGAGGTAAAATTGGCAGTATTTAGTGACTGACTGGATTGGGGGATAAACAGGAAGAAGAAGGATGATTCCCAGATCCCAGTTTCAGCAAGTGAGAAAAATATGTCAGTGCGATCAAAGGCAAAGGTCCCTTCCTGCTCTTATATTCTGTGGTCCAGTGACCCTAGTGGCCAGTGTCCTGAAAATTCTCTTCAAGCTTGAAAGCACTATCAAAGATCAGAAAGAAGACCACCCTTCCTCTGACCCTCCCCCAACTCTTGAAGGTGGGGAAGAACAAGGGTGATGCTCCCAGGCCTTGAGCACAGCTATAAGGCTGCCTGTGTACAGAGAGGGGGGTGATGGGGCCAGGTTGACCATCATCCATTCACAACTCCCACCCTCAGATCAGCCTGCCTTGTGGGAAGAAAGGAGTAAGGCCTTTGTGATCAGCACGCTGAGATCCTTCCTCTGAGGAAGAGCTCGTTCGAGAGAAGCCAGGGCTGAGGCCATCCTAAAGAAAGGAGTGGGATCCTAAAGGGCGCTGCCTGCCACCAGGGTCTCCAGGGAGCACACGGCCTCCGTACCGACCACCATGATGTTGAAGTCGAAGCCAGTCTTCATGGTCTTCTTGCGCATCTGCTCGATGATGGTGTCGATGCCAATGTAGCCCAGCAGGTTGGGGTTGATGCCCACGGGCTTCATGGGCACTGCCGGCTTAGGCCTGGGCTCAGGCACCAGCTCTGACATGGCTGCGTCCGTCCTGGTCTCCGGGAGCCCTGCAAAGCCAACATGGGAGGGGCGGGCTGAGGTCACGTGGACACCACAGTATTAGTCTCTGATACACAATCATAGAGAGTTAGGCCTGGATGGGACCGTGGATGTCCTCCAGTACAGGTCTCCCATCTCATAGATGTGCAGACTGAGGCCTGAGGGTGGGAGGCAGTGGTAAGGGCTCGCCTGAGAACACAGAACAAGTCAGATGAAAAATCTGGACCAGTACCCAGACCCTCCAGTTGCTGGGGTACTTTCAAATGCACCTCGCTGCTCCAAAGTACCACATCTGTGTCTCTAACCCGGGGGTTTCTTCGCCTTGGCACTATTGACATGCTAGGTCAGATACTGAGTAGGGAGCTGTCCTGGGCATTGTAGTCCATTTAGTGACATCCCTGGGCTCTACTAGATGCCTGTGCATGCTTAGTCACTCAGTCGTGTCTGACTCTTTGCAACCCTTTGGACTGTAGCCCACCAGGCTCTTCTGTCCATGGTATTCTTCAGGCAAGAATACTGGACTGGGTTGTCATTTCCTTATGCCAGTAGTAGCTCCCAATTTAACGATCAAAAGCATTTTCAGACCATGCCAGATGTTGGCTGGCACTGCCAACAGTTGAGAAGCACTGATCTAAGAGATGTCTGGGGCTATTCCAACCTGAGTCCTGCCTCACCCAAATAAAGGGCAAAGCAAAGACCTTTTAGGATTCTGGACCTAATGTCTATTGACTGCCTGTCCCTGCCCTAGTTGCTTTGTCTTTTAGAAACCCATGAGTCTGGGACTTCCCCGGTGGTCCAGTGGTTAAGAATCTGCCTTGCAATGCAGAGCATGCGGGTTCGACCCTTGGTAGGGGAACTAAGATCCGACATGCTGAGGAACAGTTAAGCCCTTGCACTACAAATGGAGTCCGTGAGCTACAATGAAAGATCCAGCGTGCCACAACTAAGACCTGATGCAACAAAATAATCTTCTTAAAGAAAGAAGCACATGGGGCTATCTCAGCTCAGCAGAGTGAGCATCAGTCGTGTCTCCCAGTCTGTGTCCCCTCTATTCCATGAGCCACTGGTGCAAAGTAGGGGTCTCTGTGCCCGAGGATCCCCAGACAGCCTCCACGCCTTATTATTATTTTTTAAGTCATTTATTGCTTTCGAATTTTTTGTTTGGCTGCACCACACAGCATTTAGGACCTTAGTTCCCTGACCAGGCATCAAACCCATGCCACCCTCAGTGGATGTAAGGAGTCTTAACCACTGGACTACCAGGGAAGTCCTCTCCAAGCCTTAGTCTTAAAATCTGAGGAGGAGTAAGTCTCCCTCGCTGACCAATGAGGAGAGGATGAGGCCCAAGTAGGGGCAGTCACGAGCCTAAGATGACATGACATGCTGTGTTCTTGGCATGGTGGGCAACAGGAGAAAGGAGAGCCTGAGATCACAGCCCTTCCCCAGTGGAGAAAGGCGAACACCCTTCGGGGTCTGGCGCATCATGGGCACGCTCATACACGTGAGAAATCTGTGTTCCCCACCAAGGCACTGCCCCTCCAGGGTGGGTTTCAGGACACGGCATCTCCACTTCTCTCCCCATAAGACGGATGTGTGTGGTGACGTGGGAAGGCCCTGGCTCTGGGACTTGCCTTCTCTGTGGCCTCGGGTGAACCGCCTGCCCCCATGCACCCGCTTCCTCTTCTGTAAACGTCTCAGGATAGTGACGAAGGCTGCGGGGAGCCCCGCACATGAGATGCACCCCCACTCTGCCTCACTGCTGCAAACCCTCTTGGTCCTGCTGCTTCTCAGTTCCCAGTCAGGAGGGGAATGAAGTGGGCATGTAAAAGCACTTGTTAAAGGGAGGTGCCCGGAATGCCAATTTCCCAGCACAGTCACTGGACTCCATGCTCTCTGGAGGACCCCCTTCCAGCCTGGCCGTTCTAGAAGCCTATGGCTCCTGGTTACCACCCTGCAGGGTCTCCGGCTCACAGGGGGAAGTGATGGAGCAGCAGACGGGAAAGACAGAGAGGGCACAGGAGCCTCCCTCCCCCACCCCCGAAGCCAGCCAGGAGTCTGTTCTTGTTCCCTCACCACCTGGTCCTTTCCCTGGTCCTGGCATGACTCTCCTCTCCTCTCCACTGGAAACTGTTTTTTCCTTGTCATCCGCGGGCACAGCCAAATCTGATGGAGTCTCGGGACCTCCCCAGGGCCTGGCGTGTTTCCCTCCTGCTTCCCAGGAAGTTGTTGCCAGCCAGGTGGCTCCAGAAGGCACCCCGATTGGCTCGGGCCTGAAGCAGCTGACTATCAGCAGCCTGGCCTATGCCTCCACTCCGCACGTGGTTCCCGGGCCCAACTCAGCACACCTGCACTGGGGCCAATGACTTCCCTGTCCAGCTGCTCGCCAGGCCAGTCCTCTCCATCCCCCGGATGCCTCTACGGCCAGCTCACTGGGTCACCACAACCACTGTTGTGAGATGGAACCATCTGTGTACACATGTGTGTTTTGGGGGGGCAGGGTCTTACTCTACAGACCTGGAAAATGAGTCTGGCATTTATTTATGGGAGTTTTTATAAGGATTTTTATAAAGTCTGCATCCTCACCCTGGCCTTCTCAGCCCCGGCCTGTCAACTGCAGCAGCCTCAAAGACCACTCCCCAACACAACCTGGTTTTGAGAAGAGGCCAGCTGACCAGATTCCCGGGCAACTTCTAGGGGCTCCAGCAGGCTGGGAGCAGAATCCACTTTTATTCCTCCATCAAGCACCTGTCAGCACCCACAGAGCTCCTGCTGGCAAGATGCCCCTCCCAACCACACGGCGACTACATGCCAGTCACATGCTAACGACGACCAGGCATCAGCCCCAAGTATTGCAAACTTGGTCACCGTGTCACAGTCTTTGCTGAAAGACCCTTTGCCCACTCCAGCCCCTGTCGACCTTGCTTCACTATACAGGAAAGCCTCCGCTTTCCCATCTAATGTGGATGCCTCCCTTCTGTGCTGCCTCAGCCCCCTGAGTACCTCTGTAGTCATTACATTCATTTATTCACTCACTCACTCACTCCATCCCATCCGGGCCATTCTATAGGCTCTCCAGTGAGAGCTGACTCCAGCCAAACCCTAGACTAAATGCCAAGGACACTGCTAGACCCCAGAAAGGTCCTTGCCTCATACTGTCTGGTGAGGAGACCTCTGGAGCACAGGGTGCACGCAGCTCCAAAGTTAAACTCTGTAGCTTCCTCCTCTGCCCCTGCAGCCCCTCCAGGTCTGGCCATGCCAGCTCCAGACGGGCAGCTGGCCCATCCTTGACTCCCGGGCGGATGGCCTCCAGGAGCCTCAGTGTTCTCCTCAGGAAGACAGGGACAGTCCCGACCTCACTGGGTTGCTTTGATGCTTACACTAAAGTGTGGGCATAAACCTGGCACTGAACACGTGCCAGTTGCCACCCTTCTTCAGGGCAGGAGCCATGTCTTATGGATTTCTGTGCCCCAATGCACCTAGTATAACAAGGCACTCAGGAATGAATGGATGGATGCAAGCCTCACTGCAAGGCTGATGTTACCCAGAGCCATCACCTTTCTCCTCCTTTGGATGCTGCTCCCTTGGTGGAGCAGCTGACCTCCAACCCAGCAAATGGCTCTTGGGTGGTCCCAGGCTTGGAGATAGACTCTGTTATGAGACCTTCTCCCCACTCCACAACAGGGATTGGAGGAGGGGCTCCCCAGGGGTGGGGAAGAGCTAGGCATGGGCTCACTGCCGGATGTAACTCAAATATGCCATCCTGCCTACCTGGTTCCTGGGGCTCCTTCTGAGCTCCCAGCTTTCTCGGGGCCCTGCCTGCAGCACCTCCTGCTGGGAGCCACCTGCCCCAACCGTGCCCCGGGGAAAGACCTTGTCCATCCCCAGCTCAGCTCTGGCTTTGTCCCCACAGAAAGGGCTACCCCCTGCCCCGCCCCCACCTCCTGCCAAGCAAGAGCCCTGGTGCTTTCTCTTACAGGGAAATGAACGGGCTTTGTCTTTGTCCGGCCCAGGGACCCCACCCCTCTGCTGGGAAGGTGGCCGCAAAGGGAGGGGACCTTTCCAGAATAGCACCTGCTTTCCTGGCTTCGTGGGGATCCAGGGGGTGGAGAGGCTCTTCCTTCCGGAGCCAGAGATCATTCCCAATCCCCAGACCCCAGCGTCTTTAAGACTCCACCCCCACCAGCAGAGACAATTTCAGTCCACCCCTAGCTCCAGCCCCTGGCTCTCAGCGGAGAAATCACAAAAGATATCTTAGTACTTTCCCATTCACAGAAGCAAAGGGCGCTGAGACATATACCCCTTCCTCCATCCCAGTCCTCTGGAGGCCAACGAGTTCCCTTGGAGACCACCAGCTGGTGCCTGTCTCAGCGTGCGCCCGCCCGCCGCCGTGTGTGGGGGAAGGGGTCTGTGTGTCAGCGCACAGGTCTCTGAGCTCGGCTGTAGGTGGTCCCGATACCTGTGCGTGGTGTGCGTGTGTGCACGTCTTAGTGTGCTCCAGCGCGCATCGCGGTGCCCGCTTGCGTGTTCCGGGGTCTCCGTGCCTCTCCGCCTTCCCGTCTGTGCATTTCTCCGGGCTTGGGCATCTTGGGGAGTGTGCCACCGTGTGTGTGTCCGTGCACATATGTCACCGTGCGTGGGCTCCTCCGCGCATCAACCCTCCCCCGGTAGCATCTCCAGCTGGGCTGGCAGGGGCCGCAGCCTCCGCCTCCCGGCGCGCGCCGATGGCCCGGCCGGCCTCCTTACCTTTGGACATGAATCCTCCTTTGTCTCCGTTTCCTCCGGGAAGATGCTCAAGGGCGCGGGGCTGCAAGGCTGAGCGGGACGCGGGCTCCTCCTGGGCCGAGTAGCCCCTGCAGCCGGGCCTCGCCCTTCGGCGCTCTCCGCCCACCCGCCCGGCCCGCGGCCCGGCCGCGCAGCCCCAGCGCCCCGCGCCGCCGCGCCCGCCCGAGACTTCGACTCCGTGGCTCGGCGCCGCGCTGCCCCTGCCCGCGCGCACCGATGCCGCCGCCGCCGCCGCCACCCGCACCACGTGACCCGCGCGCCGCCCGACCCGCGC
>SJYC01013529.1:37-43994 GCA_006408675.1 Madoqua kirkii | reverse complement strand
TCGGCGCCCGCACCGGCTCTCCGCCCGCCCGCCCGCACGCGGGAGCGAGGGCACCGCGCCGGCTGAGCGGGGGCGCTGGGCCTCGCAGGCTCGAGATGCCGGGCGGGCGGCAGCGCCCAGATCCCATCCCTCCGCCGGGATCCCGCTCCCGGCCTCTAACTCTCTAAGGCTGGGGTGGGGCGGGGGCGCGGGGGACCGGTGACAGCTGCGGGATGCGGTGCGCGAGCGTGAGTCACGCGGTGGTTGGGATGTTGGGCTGATTCCGTAGGGTTCAGCCCAGGCGTGGGTGCCGGTAGGACCCTGCCTGATTCAGGAGCCCGGGTTCCAGGCCTGGCTCTGGGATGGCGAGCCCTACGACCTTGAACTGGTCAGGGACTTTCTTTCCTGGGCCTCAATTTACGGGTCAGGAAAAAAGAAATCTTTCTTGCATTTAATCCACATGAATGGATAGCATATTGCCAGGCCAGTGGACACAGGAATGAAGACCATGGTTTATATCCTCAGAGAGCTCTGGGTCTGGTGGGGTAAGACAGAAAGCTGGACCGTCCTAACACAAGGAAACTGTGGGTGCAGGGAGGTGGGCACCCTGGGAAGAGGGAGTTTGTAGGATTTCTTGGAGGGGGTGCGGGCCAGGATGGAAAGGCAAATGTAGGTGGGCGGGAAGAAGGGAAATCATTCCATGGAGAGAGGAGGGCTGCGGTGAGACTAGAAGTGAGAGCTGCCTGGTGCTGCGGACAACAGAGCTCCTGCGGCAAGGAAGCAGGGAAAATTCCGGACGGATACAGAGCTAAGAGCCTGGAGAAGTCCACAGCCTTGGGAGTCAAGCTAAGGAGCTGGACTTTAAAAGAGGATAATGGTGAGTCACCAACAGCTGTTAAGCAGAAAGTGTTCCCATGAGATGCCAGTTGAAGGGGGAGGGTGGCCTCGCAGGGGCAGAGGGATGGAGAGAAGGGGACACAGAGCCTAGGACTGAGGAGGCTGGGCCACAGAGTTGGAATCAGGCTGACTGAGACGAAGGAGAGAGAAGAGGAGGATGCCTGGGCCTCTAGTGGGGTGAGGCCTGCAGCTCTGGGAGTGATATCAGGGAAGGCAGAAGTCAGGAAGAAAAGGGCTGCCTCTGGACCTGCCTGGGAGCTGTCTGGCAGAGGGGTCCAGCAGGCCGCTGGCTGTCCACACCTGCATTTCGGAAGAGAGATGGAGAGAGAGCTGGGGTCCTGGCGGAGGGAAGACGAGAGCCTGAGTGGGCTCCCCCAGACCGAGTGTGCAGAGTACAGTGGGAAGGGGGCTGGCAGCCCCTCAGCCCCAGGTAAGCCACAGGACCAGGTGCTTTCTGAGCATCTGCCAGACCCAGAATCTCTGAGCCTTTTGAAAGGTTGGGAATGAGACTGCCAGAATTCCAGTTGCCGGGTCCCTGTCACCTTGCATCAAGTCGCTTCAGTCGTGTCCGTCTCTCTGAGACATCTATGGACTATAGCCCACCAGGCTCCTCTGCCCAGGGGATTCTCCAGGCTCCTCTGCCCATGGAGTGGATTGCCATGCCCTCCTCCAGGGGATCATCCCCTCCCAGGGATCAAACCCGAGTCTCTTATTGTACATCTCAGGCACTGAAGGCGGGTTCTCTTCCACTACTGCCACTTTAGACATGTCAGCTCTATGATTTAGGCAAGTCACAGCCTCTCAAAGACCAAATGAACTTCTGGCCCTTGTGTTGACCTGTTTATAGTTCATGTACGACTTCCAACATACAAATCTCCACCTCACCCTTTAGGACTACAGCGCTGGGGCTAGGAAACCAAGAAAGAATTTCAGTTAAGACAACTTTTAAGCAACAGCTATCAGGGCTTCCCCCCAGTGGCTAAGACTCCGAGCTCCGAATGCAAGGGTTCTGGGTTTGGTCTCTGGTTAAGGAACTAGACCCCATATGCTGCAACTAAGAGTTAAAATCTTCCCTCCCAGGACTTCCCTGGTAGTCCAGTGGTTCAGAATCCACCTTCCAATGCAGGAAACACAGGTTGGATCCCTGGTCAGGAAACTAAGATCCCACATGTTGCATGTACTGCAACTAGAAAAATCCCACATACCATGATGAAGATCGAAGATCCTGCATGCTGCAGCTGAGACCCAGTACAGCCAAATAAATAAACTTTTTAATGTAAAAAAAAAAGGAAACAGCAACACTATCTTCCTGAAAGGCTGAATGGGAATGATTTAGAAGGTCTCACTAATAGTGTGAGGTTACTGTTCACATCTGGAAGAGCCTGGCAGTGTTGACTGTTAGACAAATCACCACTTACTGAAGTGCTGGTCTACATTTTCATGTAGGTGGGTTGCTTTCAAGCTGGACTCACCTATAGCTCACCTGATCATTTTAGGTCTTCAGGGAACAGAGAATAGTCATGGAAGATGGCAAAGGACAAACGCAGCATAGTTGCTCTCCCACAAATTACCCTGCAAGCCTTCCTTCTGAAGGCTTCCCTCAGCTTGAATTCTGACTGGCAGTTTGGGACCCAGCTCAGGCTCCCTCTCTTGTGTCCTGCCCCTCAACCCCATCCCCTTCCCCCAGCTCATTCAACTCTGCCCTTACTATCTTCCCTCCCTGGACTTTCCTGGTGGTCCAGAGGTTCAGAATCCACCTTCCAAAGCAGGGAACACGGGCTGGATCCCTGGTCAGGGAAGTAAGATCCCGCATGTTGCATGTGCCACAACTAAGACCCAGCATAGCCAGATAAATAAACTAAATACATAGATATTAAAATAAATGGCATTCTCACCTTAAAAAAAATCTTCCCTCCCTTTCCAGATCTAGCCAAGCAGAACCTATCTCCAGGCCCTTACACCCCTGCCCGCCCACCCTCAGCAGCCCAGTGCCTCCCTAGCCCAGCTCTTTGCATTTACCTTTGGTTTCTCTGGCCCAGTCCAGCTCTGCAGCCCAGTCCGTAGCAGCATCTGCTGTAGGGTGGCCCAGGGCTGCGTCTGTGCTTCGGCTCAGCATCAATGGCTGGGTGGCAATGTCTGATGTCACCAGGTTAATGACACTGTCCAGTGTGGTCTCACCAGCAGCCGGGCCTGGGGTGACGGGCACAGCTGGACCCATGGCTGTGACCAACCTGCTTATATCCAGAGCTGGAGAATTCCCAGTCATGCCCAGCTTGGCTGTGTTCACCAGCATGACTGTGCCCGGGCTGGCTGTGCCCAGCTTGACTGGATCTGGGGCTGCCCCCGCTGTGGTGGACTCTGGCTTGGCTTTGCCCTCTGTAGCTATGGCTTTGCCCACCTTGTCCGGGTCTGGAGTTACTGAGTCCATGCCCCTGCCAGGCTTGCTTGTGCCTACTGTAGCCACATCCACGGCAGAGCCCAGATTGGTATTCAGATCAGGGGACTCAATGCCTGTGTCCAGCCTGGATGGGTTTGGTGTAGCCAAGTTGACGGTCAGGCCGGGTCTGTTGGTGGTCCTTGTGGATAAATGGCTGGCTGCGCGTGGCCTCGTATCCAGAGCAGCCAAGTCCACGGCCATCGCGGGCCCTGTGGTAGGGGAGGCCCTTTGGAGATGGAGCCGGGGTCTCGGGATACCCCTGGACCGGGGTTTGCCTCTTCCTGGAGAAGCTCTGGCAGGAACGTGTGCAGTCACTGGGACGGGGTGCCTTGGACCCACTGAGCCCGGCCCCACAGGACCTGGTGGACTCGGAGCCAAGCGGGACTGGAATGGTAGGGTCAGGTACGAGCTCACCAGTGGCTTCTCCGCTGTGGGCATCCTGCTGGGTTTGGCCAGACCTGGGTTCCCTGGGCCCTCGGAGTGGACCCTGTCCCCTGGCACTAGGGTCACCAATGACGAGCCAACTGTGGGCAGCCTCCTTCCCCATGGGTAGCCGCCTCCCTGCCCGGGCTGGACAGCTCTTCCCAGTGAGAAGGCAGGGGGCCCAGGGGCCGTGCCTGGCTGTGCGGATGGACTGTTAACGAGATGGAACTGAACTTCCTGGATGCCAGGCTCTTGCCAGTCTCCTGGGAGGACTCGCTCCAGGCTCTTGCTCCGAGGCCCGGCCGGCTGGAAGCCTGTGGGATGTGGCTTGAGGAGAAAGCATCCAGATGGAAGGTCTTCCTGAGAACAGGGATGAGAGGCGACACCCCGCCAGGGAGCTTTGAGGGGCGGGCTGGGCGGCCCAGCAGGTGGCTGCGGGAGGAGTTTCCAGGGCCGGGGGCCCCATGCGGCTGCATCTCAAAGTCGTGGTCCATCCAGGTCTTCCACCTTCCCCTGATCAACAGAGCAAAGGGGCCAAGCAGGGGTGAGGCAATGGAGCCCGAGGTGCCGGCCCTCCCCAACCTGACCAGCCGCTAGCCCTCCTCTGAAGGGGCCTTGTTTGGAGGGAGTGGTCAGGTACTCAGTGGGGTACACACACCCCTTCCTATGGCTCCCACAGCTGCATGCCTACACACGTCTCACACACACACACCTACCTGGAGGCCAGGTGAAGGTTGCACCCAATGAGCAGGCTGCCTGGTGTGATGGATAAAACCTCTCTCTTTACCTGGGCCCCTGTCTCTGTGGACAACTCCTTGGAGGTCACATATACATGTCTGAGGACCCCAAGGGAAAACAGTGGTTATTGGAGGCCTGTCTGCCTCTTCCATAAGGGGCCAGAGGACTCTGGGTTCCCACCCACAGCCCCCCAAATAGGAATGCCAGTGTCCAGGTAGGAGGCTGAGAGACAACCCTTTTGGCTTGGGAACAGGGTAAGATCTGGGGCTCCTCCCAGAACCAGGGAAGAGCCCTAGGCTGCCTGCTGCTGGAGCCGAAGTGGGAGGCAGAGCGGAACTGGAGCTGAAGAAGGCCCTGGACGAGGGAGGCTCGGGAAGTGCAGAAGGAGCAAGCACTCATGGGCCTTGTTCGCTGAACGCACCTTTGTCCCCGCCCCTGGGGACCTGTGGTCCTGAGTCGCAGCCAAGCAGGCCAGGCTACATCAGAGGTGAGCCCTGTGGCAGAAGCATTAACTCTGCCTTTGGGGTTCAAGGGGGAGGCTGATCTGAGCCTGGGGGAATTCATATGGAGGGCCCAAGGGCGAGAAGACATGGCGCCTTTGTGAAAACCCTCTGTGGGGCTTCCAGGCTGTGTCTGGGGGAGGGGGAGACCAGGCTGCAGGTGTGCTGGGACCCCGGCCAGGCCACCACGATGCTCGGGCCCTGGGAGGGGACCTGGTGGGATCTTGCAGGTGGTCACTCTGCGGCTATGTGGCAGAGAGACCGGGGGAGCAGAGGAGGAGGCAAAAAGGGAGCCCTCTGGTGTCTGATGGTTATGCTTTCATGGCCGTGGCCCCAGTTCAATCCAATCGGGGGGAACTGAGATCCCACAAGCTGCGTGGCAGGGAGAGCCGCCACTCTGTGGGCTGGGGTGGGGCTGGAGAAGGCTGAGCAGCACAGAGGAAGAAGCAAAGGCACCACCTGGTCACGGGGAGTTGGGGCAGGGGTAGGGGGCTGTCCAGGAATCTGGCTGGTGGTCTGCATGGATGAGCCATCCCCCGAGGGGAGCTCCCGAGTGCCCAGATGGCCAACTGGTGCACACGCTGGGCTCCATGGAGCCCTCCTTCTGGAACAAAGTTGTTTCTGTTGCTTTCAACACAGCAGACAGGGATGTGATGCTGGAGGTGGGTGCAGGGCTGGTAGCAGGGTTCACGGGGAAGTGTGACTCTGTGGCTAAAGCTCTAAAGTCTGGTGCAGGGACCAGGCAGGACACCAAAGGGTCTTCATCATCCCTCACAGCGGCGCCCCAGCCCATCATCCCCCTCCAGTCGCATATTTGTCCCCAAGGCTGTGCTGGCCTTTATCACCTCCCCACTTGGCATGTCCCCTGCTTGTGGGCCCTTACTCACAATGATACACACCTGGGCACAGGCGTGCTTACCCTGCACTTAACCACAAATATCTACCTTTGGTGTACACACACACACACACACACACACGCACACACAGCTGGCCAGAGGACAGAATTTCTAAATCTGTTCTAACGTCCCCAGATCCCTTCCCTTCACTGAGCCTCCCCCTGTGCCCCATCTCACTTGGTCCTGTCCTCCCCCCAGCCACAAAGACTCACCCGCCTTGATCAGAGAACAAGAAAGGTCTGAAGGTTCTCAGTCTGGGAAGCGGACTCCAGGGCAGGGCCCTCACCTCCTCCGCACCCAGATTCTGGCCAGCTCCAGTGGTGACCAGTTCAGGGGCCTCATCCCTCTGGTCCCCTCATGGGCTTTCGCTCAGCATCCAGGCCTGTGGTCTTAGGCCCAGGGCCCAGGCTTCTCCTGACCTGTCCCACCAGCGATGTCCCCAGCTGGGCTGGGCTCCGAGGTAGGGAGGGGCTGGCTTCTCCACAGTGGGCGTCAGTGAATGGCTGCTCTGAGCCTCTGGAATCCCAAAGGGCCATGGGAGGCTCGTAACGGCCAAGCTGGGCTGCCCTGGACTCAAGGCACCTGGGGGGTGGTGCCTGGCTGTCTGCCCTCCCCAAATCTCCTCTGTCTCCCCCGGACTCTGACCCTTGGAAAGATGTCTGCGGTAAGAACAGAGAGACTCCAAACATAGCCGCACTCTGCTGGTGCCGGAGCTGACCTCCCTAGTGCCTGCCTCTGCATCGCCGCGCACCGTTTAGCTCTCTGACCCTCAGACCGTTTTGCCCACCCGCCTGAGGTCTTTCGTGGAGCAAACTAGAGACTAAAGCAGGGACCGTCTGCTTCAACAACTATCCTCCAAGCCTGTGCTCACTCCAGCCAGACCCTGTACTGAGCCCCTGGGCCTGCGAAGATGACCCTCCCCTGGGGTTGAGGAAACCCACAAGGCCTCCCAGCCTGGCGCTGGCATTGCGGGGTTGTCCGCAGACCCTGGCCCTTGGGCTGGGCTGGGTGTCCTCTTCTGTCTGTTTCATAGGAATCAGTTCAGTTCAGTCGCTCAGTCATGTCTGATTCTTTGTGACCCCATGGACTGCAGGACACCAGGCCTCCCTATCCATCACCAACTCCCAGAGCTTACTCAAACTCCTGTCCATCAAGTCGGTGATGCCATCCAACCATCTTACCCTTTGTCGTCCCCTTCTCCTCCCGCCTTCAGTCTTTCCCAGCATCAGGGTCTTTTCCAGTGAGTCATAGAAATAGTCATAATAATTATGGTGCTAATGATAGCTACAATTTACTGAACACTTACTATGCACCGGCACCGCCTCAGGTCTGGGAAGGAGCACGCAGCCTGCTCAGAGAGCTGATGTAAACAATCCTTACAGGAACTGTAGCGCGGTGACGGCGGACACTGAGCACTGACCCAGGCCAGGAGCTAGACTCAGCATTCTTCCAGCATCTCCTTCGCTCTTCGCCTCATCCCCTGCTTTCTCCTGATGAGGACACCATGCTGTGTGGTCTGGTCCATTTTCCCGCGTGTCGCTCTCCTTAGCCAGCGAGCTTCTGGAGCCGCACTGGCCAACAGAACTTTCTGCGATAATGGGAGCGTTCTGTATCTGTGCTGTCCAGTGTGATGGCCGCTGACCACACGCGGCTCGTGAGCACTTACCTTGTGGCTACAGCGACCATGGAACTGAATGTTTATTTCATTGTAATTTATGGTTATTATATTGGACAGCATAGTTCTGAAGGGCCTGGAGTTTATTCTTCTCTGAGTCTTCCCCCAGGGCCTGGCAAGGATTAGCCTCTTAAGTTTCTGTAGAATGAATGAATGAAAGGCAAAAAATGATTCAGTGAGTGGCGGATACGTGGACCTAGGAACTGTCCCTCTTCTTATCCATTCTCTCCTCCTCCAGCTTTAGGTTTTCAAACTTGGCTGGGCTCGGGTTGCCAGGGCAACCTGCTGGAGGGTTGGGTGGGGGAGGGGATCTGTCTGGAGTTCTCTCCCCTTCTCCGCTGCCTTTGAGGCCTGAGGACCAGCCTGGTTCCCGGAAGAACAGAGGAGGCTGGGGGAGGAGCTGGCACAGCTCTTTCTGGATTGTGTTGTGTTGAGGGGGAGTTTTACCGCCCACCCCACTGGATTGCATCACCTCTGAGATGCAGAAACCCTGAGCTGGAGTCGGGGTTCTTAGTTTCTCCCCTCTCTTCTGCCAGTTGACTCTATCAGATCTCTTGCCCATCTGGGCCTCAAGTTGCCTTTTCAAAGAGGGACCAGATACCTTCATGTGGCCTCTTGAAGGTCTAGAACTCCTCCATCTTGCTCCATGCCAGAATGTTAGGGTCTTGAAAGCAAGGTATGAGTCTTGTTCATCTCGGTATTCCTCCTGCCCTTCTTCCCCAGCTCTCTCTTCCATTCTGGGGGGCCTAGAGAAAACTGCTACTGCTAAGTCACAACTGCCTGCCCTGTAATTGCAAGCTTGGGTTCGGCTGCCCTCTAGTGGCCCAAAGTGGCAAATGACCACCCACCTTGTGTCTGTACCCGTTTCTTTACCGCCAAAGGAAAGATTGACAGGTCTGAAAGTGGCCTCAAAGGACAGACCTCCACCCAAGCAAAAAATCCTCGTGGTAGCCTCCCAGACAAGTGACACGAGCTCTGAAGTCTCCATCCTGGTGTGTTACAGCGGTGCGATTTTGAACAAGTCCATCTCTGTGAGCTCCTGTTTCTTCATCTGTGAACTGGAAATTGTATCAGTCAAGACGGGTTACATTATGTCGCAGTCACAAACAGTTCCAAAATCTCAGTGGCTTGTAATACGGAATGCTGGCTTCTGATTCATGCCTCGCGTCCACTGCGGTTTGGCTCTGCTCCATGTCATCTCAGGGACCCAGGCTGATGGAGCAGCCAGCTTCTGGAGCTGGGCTGGTCATTGAGGCAGAAGGCAGGAGACACTGGAGAGGCATGCACTAGCTATGAAATGCGTTGACCTGGACTTTTCCGATCACATCTCACCAGCAAGAACTAGTCGAATGGTCCCAGCCACTACAAGGAAGCAAGGAGATTAACCCTACTGTGTGCAAGAACTGAGCTGAACTGGCCCACACGCACGGCTGTGAGGATGCCGTGAGAAGTGCCAACGCGTTAACCATCATACAGTGAGTTCAGGCCTCCGCCACTGAAATTACTGTCTTGGGGACTTCCCTGGTGGTCTAGCGGTTAAGACCTCGCCTTCCCCTGCGAGGCGTGGGTTTAATGCCCGACTGAGGAGCTAAGATCCCATGTGCCTTGTGGCCAAAAAAAACAAAACAATGAAACAGAAACAATATTGTAACATAGTAAAGACTTCACAAAACAGTTGACATCCAAAAAAAAAAAACAAAAACCTCTTGAAAAAAGGAAATGCTGCTGCTGCTAAGTCACTTCAGTCGTGTCTGACTCTGCGCGACCCCATAGACGGCAGCCCATCAGGCTCCCCCATCCCTGGGATTTTCAAGGCAAGAACACTGGAGTGGGTTGCCATTCCTTCTCCAGTGCATGAAACTGAAAAGTGAAAGTGAAGGCGGTCAATCGTGTCCGACTCTTAACGACCCCATAGGCTGCAGCCTACCAGGCTCCTCCGTCCATGGGATTTTCAAGGCAAGAGTACTGGAGTGGGTTGCCATTGCCTTCTCCGAAAAAAAAAAAAAGGAAATAATTGCTCGTAATTCTGATTTCTTCTTTTATTTACCCTTGTGGTTTCCAGGGACCTCTGCATCAATTCCAGCTGTTTACAGCTACAGATACAGAGAGGGTAGTGGACTTGCCAGGCTTCACCCAATGAACGAGTAGCTGGACACCCACGTCTCCAAATTCTGAGGCCGGTATCCCTCACTTGATAGGGTGTCGGAGAAGGGGCTTTGCGTTCCCAGGGTTCTCGGTAAGGATGCTGGCTGACCGTGTGATGATCTTTGGTGGAGTGGAGGTGGGGGTAGCTGGTCCCTCAAACCTTCCCAAGGCTGGCTTGCTCAGTCCGAGTGGAGAGCAGGGGGTAGAACAATGAGCGGCCTGTGCCGTCCTCTGGGGCCGGAGTCCGAGCATTGCAGCCAAGCCTACGCGGGGGCCCTGCACATTCCCGCCTCCTGTCCTGGGCCCAGCCCAGTCACACCCACTGTGTCCTGACAGCAGCCAGATGGTGGGAAAGGGGAGCTCCCGGGGCTCTTCAAAACCTCCCAAAGTTCTTTTAAAACCCGAATAACAGCCTGACCTCCAAGAAGCCTCCAAGCCTCTCTGAAATCTTTGTCTCTCAGCAGCTGGGCTGTCTCTGGCCAGACAGAGAGACAGGTGCCATTCATCCAACAAGCATGATGCCTCATGCCAGCTCTCCACAGACATGTGCACAAAATCACAGCACAAGATGGGCCAAAAACGGGGAAAGCTGCTGGTGGGGTCAGGGAAGGCTTCCTGGAGGAGGTGGCAACTAGAGAGTGATCAGGTTCTCTCCCTGGACCTAAGCCTTACTTGAAACACAGCTTTTGTCTTGTTCAGGCTCCTCTCCCACCACTTACACCCTGGTGTTCTGTGCTGGGACCACATGACACCCCTCACAATCCTCAAAAAGGACTGGGTCCTCCCTAACCTCCACAGCTTTGCGCTTGCCAGCTCCTCTTCTCTCTTTACAGGGAAAACTCTTATTCAGCCTTCAAAACCCACATCAGCAGTCATATCCTCCTTGATAAACCCCTTCCCTGGGATTCAATTCTATTTTCAATTTCTTACACATCCTTGTCTTGCTACAATTACAGTTGTTATTTGTTTACATATCCGTCTGGCCCTCCAGTCTGGGAGTTCCTTTGACTGGGAGATTATCTCTTCTTTGTCTTTGAATTCTTGGTGCCAGTCCTAGTGCTGGCATGGAGCAGGTATGTGACATGCCTCTGCAGGGTTCAGGAGGAGAACTATATTCTGCATACCATTCATACACTGCTTTCTTGCCAACTATCTCCTTTGACCTTTGCCACAACCCAGTGAGGGCAGGAGCGATATACAAACAACCGGGGCGCGACCAAACCTGAGCTGAGCTGAGCACAATGCCAGGCACTGGCAGGGGGCATGTCTCTGAGCTTTAATCATCTATGAAATCTCTGTGCCTGGTACACGGAAATGCTTGATGAATTCAGTCGTGGGTCTGAGAACAGGAAACTTGCCCCCCAAAGTGCAGCTGATTTTTATTTATTTCACCCTTGGCCACGCTGGGTCTTCGTTGCTGCGCCCGGGGAGTCTCTGGTCGCGGTGAGCGAGGCCTGCTCTTCCTTGCAGGGCTCAGGCTTCTCGCTGCAGTGGTTCCTCCTGTTGCGGAGCACAGGCTCTAGCGCGCCGGTCAGGGACTGGGCCTGTGTCCCCTGCGCTGGCAGGCGGATTCTTAACCACTGGACCACCAGGGAAATCCCCCTAAAAACGCGATTTACGTGAACAGCTTTATAGGATTTACTATTATCAGGCCCTCACATCAAGTTGCTCCCTGGTGAGCCCTGGCATATGGGAAATCTGCCTCCATGGACACTGGCCTGTTTCTGTGACCTCTGCCATCTGGGTCAGCCTCCTAGAAATGATGCTGAAGGCACCGTCTACTGTGTTGCTCTTAACATCCCAGTTGAGACATTTCTTTCCAGTATTTAGAACCAGATAACTTATCTTTCATTAAGGGTCGACCCTTCCCTTCTGTCACCTAATGGGAATAAAATGACCTCTTTGTGTTTCCCCTTCCCCTCTGGCTGCCAGGAAGCTCAGAGACAAGCAGCAGTAAAACAGCAGGAGTCAGAGTCAGAGTATTTCCTGCTCACCCCCATGTATGTGGCTCCTTCCGCTGAAACCTCTTACGTCCTTTATGGGAACAGCACATATAAACAAACATTTGCATATACCTGGAATCTAGAAAAATAGTACTGCACCCCACTCCAGCACTCTTGCCTGGGAAATCCATGGACGGAGGAGGCTGCAGCCCATGGGGTCGTTAAGAGTCGGACACGATTGAGCGCCTTCACTTTCACTTTTCAGTTTCATGCATTGGAGAAGGAAATGGCAACCCACTCCAGTGTTCTTGCCTGGAGAAACCCAGGGATGGGAGAGCCTGGTGGGCTGCCGTCTATGGGGTCGCACAGAGTCAGACACGACTGAAGCGACTTAGCAGCAGTAGCAGCAGCAGGAATCTAGAAAAAATAGTACTGATGAAGCTACTTACAGAGAAGAAACAGAGATGCAAATGTAGAGAGGGGACGGATGGACACAGCAGGGAAAGGAGAGAGTGGGACAAATTGCGAAAATAGCCTTGACGTGCGTACACTACCACGTGTGAAATCAGTAACCGGCAGGAAGCTGCCGTCTAGCACGCAGAGCCCAGCCTGGTGCTCTGTGATGACCTAGAAGGGCGGAATGATCATTAGGAGGACTGAAGCTGAAGCGCCAGTACTTTGGCCACCTGATGCGAAGAGCCAACTCATTGGCAAAGACCCTGATGCTGGGAAAGATTGAGGGCAAGGGGAGAAGGGGGCGACAGAGGATGAGATGGTTAGATAGCATCACTGACTCAATGGACATGAATTTAAGCACACTTTGGGAGATAGTGAAGGACGGGGAAGCCTAGCATGTTGCAGTTCATGAGATCATAAAGAGTTGGACATAACTTAATGACTGAATGACAACAAAAAGAGGGAGGGGGTGTGTGTATGTATATATATATATATATATATATATATTACACATAATTATGGCTGATTCTCACTGATGTATGGCAAAAACCAACACATTGTAAAGCAATTGTCCTCCAATAAAAAAGAAAGACTAAGTAAATAAATATTAATGTGATAAGCCCTGGGGAGGGCACTGGGAAAGGATCCAGGCTTAAGAGCAGAAGGCTTGGGTAAATCCCCTACCCTCTCAGCCTCAGTCTCCTTGGCAACCTGGGATGGTAGATTCTGCCAAGACTCGTGGATACAGCCAGCCTCACTGTGAAGAAGACCAGCCACTGCTCAGGCCTCGGGTAGGGTCACAGTCAACCTCGCCCTGTTTCTGTACACCCATTTCACTACACCCGCAACCTCGCTGAGGCTGGGAAGCTCGTAACCTTGAACACCTTCACACTTTAGATCCAGTATGGCCAGAATTTTTATTTTTAAAGAGGAATCAGGGGGTTTTCCGGGCAGTGCAGTGGCAGTGCAGTGGTTGGGACTCCATGCTTCCACCCACGTAGGAGGCATGGGGTCGATCCCTGGTCAGGGAACAAATATCCTGCAAGCAATGTGGTGCAGCTTTAAAAAAAAAAAAAAAAAAAGGAGTCAGAAAAAGACTTTCCTGTGAAATCTCCTGACTTAAAAAGGTTGCCAATTAATTTGCATTTGTTCAAACTTGGCTGCAGGCCAGATCTAGTCTGAGGCCTTCCCTGACTCAGCCAGTTAAGCCTAATAGTCCAGGAGGGACTGTCTGATGAGTCTGGACTAGGGGTGAGGGAGAAATTTTCATCATTCTTTCTGAGCCCTGACTTCCTTCTGTAACATCCCAGGAGACCTGACGGCAGGAGTTGGAGTCAGATCCTGAAAGGACCTGAGCCCAGATCACGCGGGCTGGTCCAGAGGACCCTGATCCAAGCTGGACCTTACAGAGGACCCTGCCCCAGCCTCGAGTGGAGTTTAAAATGGGCGTTTGTCCTAGGATAAGCCATGAATCCTTCCCCTGAGATATCTGTGCTTGCAGCCAGAGAGTATGTGCGTGGTGCAAAGCCGCTGCAGCCCACCAGGCTCCTCTGTCCATGGGATTCTCTAGGCAAGCATACTGGAGTGGGTTGCCATTTCTTTCTCCAGGGATCTTCCCCATCCCGGGATCGAACCTGCGTCTCTTATGTCTCCTGCTTTGGCAGGCGGGTTCTTTACCACTAGCATCACCTGGGAAGCCCTGCAGCCAGAGCGAGGGACGAGTGACTCTCTCTCCAGTGCCTGGAGCTGTAAGACATAACATTTGCCAGCAGCTGGCTACTGCATCTTCCATGATGGGGGCAGCAGGGGTGGTTAGTTAAAGGGGTATACAGAAACAGGGATGAAAAATGGTTTGAGGGGACTTCCCTGGTGGCCCAGTGATTAAGACTCCATACTTCCACTGCAGGGGGCATGGGTTCGATTCCTGGTTAGGGAACTAGGATCCCACAGGCCACGTGATGTAGCCAGAAAAAAAAGAAAAAAAAAAAGATTTGAAAGAGAGTCCTAAGAGGGAATGCCTGGTCTAGCTGTCCTGAGTCCCTGCCACTATCCTGTGCTCCAGGGCTGGACCACCGCAGTGTCTTTGTGATAACTTTCCCCTTCTTACCCAAGTCAGTTAGCGAGTCGGGATTTTTCTGTGCCTGGCAATCATTGATCCTAACTCATGCATGTGGCTGCTAGGACACTTTCCACTTTCCTGATAAACAGGGGCAGAACTCAGCTCCTAGTCGTGGCCTCCCAGCCCCCTCCCCTATGCCTCACACCTCTACCCACTCAGCCTTGTAAAGTAAGAGTTCATTACCGCCCCCTCCTGCCCCCTCCTGCCCCCTCGAGGGGCTGGCGCTGCCCGAGACACTGAGGCATGTGGAACTGTCTACTGAGTGGATGGTGTGGGTGGTGTTGGGTGACGGGAGACACTGAAAGGGCCCTGCCCTCCAGGGGTCCCTCCAGAACCCACTCACCTACCTGCTCACCTACCTCCGCCACGCCCTGCATGCCCTGAAAGTCCGTGCAGAGAGCCCAACTCACATATCCACCAAACTCTGAGGGTTTCTGGCCCTCCTCCCCATCCCAGACTTCCAGTCTCAAATCCAGGCGCTGGTAACCCCCTGGGTCACCCTGGGTCACTTCTCTTCACCCTTGTATCCGCCTCCATAAAGCAGCAGCCTCAGTCCCTCTTGGTTTTCACCCAACCACCCTTCCCTTACCCCTCATCTCCCCTGCCTTTCCCTCAGGTAACAGCTGCAACCTACCCCCTCAGACCACGAGATCAGCAGAGCCGCTCCAGCCCCGTCCCCTGTGGCTGGAGCCAGAGCTGCCTGGTGATCAGCGTACCCATCCCCTGAGCTCAAGAGCCGGGGGCTGATGGGAACTTTTTGCTAGAACACGACATGTGCTCCTTCCTGAAATCAAGGCCCTAGGGCCGTGTGAACCTGGGACTGTCTGGGCAACTTAGCACCTCATGGAGAAGAAAAATCCACCTGGATGAAGCCCGCAGGGCTGAGTGAGACGGGGAGAGGGAAGGATGGCTTGATGGAGCGCTGGTGACATCCTTGAGCCCCAGGATCCAGCCAAGGCTGAGTCCAGGAGCAAACCCTTTTATTGCAGCTGTTTTCAGTTTGGTGCCTTGTGGCTGCAGGAGTCGGGCGGTAGTATGGGAGAATCTCTGAAAGCTACAGAATGATCTGCTGGGTCAGACAGAGGTCAGGGCGGTGAGACTCAGAAACAACAGAGCCAGGCCGGGTTGAGACAGGAGAGGTGCCCAGCTCTGGTGCCTCTCTTGCTGAGCTCTAACCTGGTTCTGCAAGACAGCCCCTGCGATTCCCGGGTTCGCTCCAGGGAGGAGGGTAGCCCCACTCCTCGAGCTGAGAGAAGATAGCTTTTGTCCTGGCGGACTCCTAAGGTGGGGCTTGTTTATGAGCAAGCCTGGGCCTAGGATAAGGAGATCCAGTCCAAATCTCAGCCCCTTGCCCTGTGCCCTTGGCAATCCCTATGAAAACAGAATGACAGAGATTCCCTGACGGTTCAGTGGTTAAGATTCTGCCTTCCAATGCGGGGAGCATGGGGTTCAATCCCTGGTTAGGGAACTAAGATCCCTGGCTGCCGGATCCCTGATCCTGTGAGGTGTAGCCAAAAATTTAAAAGAAAAGACAGAAAGCCAGCTGCCTCCATGTGCTCTCCCCCTTTCAAGGAGGGAGGATTTATTTTATCTTTATAGTTTATATTGGAGTTTAGCCAGTTAACAGTGCTCTGATAGTTTTAGGTGGACAGTGAAGGGACTCGGCCATACATGTATTAATACACAAATCCATTCTCCCCCAAACTCCCCTGCCATCCAGGCCGCCACATGACACTGAGCAGAGCTTCATGGGCTGTTCAGTAGGGCCTTGTTGGTTATCCATTTTAAACATAGCAGTGTGTATATGTTGAACCAAAATTCCAAAGGAGGGGCTTTTTTAATGGACATATAGTTCTTTCCAGCCTCCCTTGCAGCTAGGAGTACCCATGTGACTAAGTATTGGCCAGTGAGGTGTAAAGGGAAGTAAGGGTCCAGCCAGCCAGTGTCCCTCAAGCCTTCCACCCTCCCTCCACCCTGCTCCTCAGGATGCAGAAGATCCCCCTGGGGTGGGAGGCACCAACCGACAACATCCCCTCTGCAAGAGAGGAGCAACTCGGGTCCCTGAACTCTGCACGGACCTAGCCACCAGACCAGTCTGGATAACCTCCATAGGAAAGAACCATGAGAAAGAAAGGACATTCTATTTGGTATCAGGCTGTGTTGTTTTGCATCTCCGTGCCTGAATTTATATCCTCACTGGTTCTCTACCCCCGGGGATTCCAGTTAGCATTTTTGGTTGTCCTGGGTCAGGGGAGGGCACAGGGCTACTGGTTTCTAGTACATGGAGCCCAGAGGTGCTCACCACCCTACCACACACAGGACAACCTCCCACAGCTCAGAATAATCTCATCCCAAAAGTCAGCGGTGCACCCACTGAGAAACTGCTCTTCCTTTTGGCGATTCAGTTCCCACCTCCCGAATGGGGGATACTGAGCGATCGTGGGGTTTGTTTGTCTGTGTTTGTTTCTGGGTGCACCGGGTCTTCAGTGCTGGGCACGAGCTTCCTCTGGTTGCCGCGACTGGGGGCTGCTCTTTGTTGTGGTTCTTGGGCTCCTCACTGTGGTGGCTTCTCTTGTTTCAGGGCACAGACTCTGGGCGCGTGGGCATCAGTGCACAGTAGCTGTGGCTCACAGGCTCTAGAGTGTGGGCTCAGACTTTGTGGTGCGTGGACTTAGTTCCTCTATGGCACGTGGGATCTTCCCCGACCAAGGATTGAACCCGTGTTCTCTGCATTGGCAGGAGGATTCTTATCCACCGCACCACGAGGGAAGTCCCTGAACTATCATGTTTTTTATGAGGACCGGGTGAGAGGATAGACATACCCTACTTTTAGGAAAGGAGACAGTCCTGCTGAGATAGTCATGGAGTCTTTACTATTGCAATAAATTAAGGTGGAAGCCCCAGAGGAGCAGGTGGCCAATAGATGTCCAAAAAGAAAGGGTGATGCTCCACATAGGAGGGGGTTCCGAGGTGGGCTTGAGGGGAACAGCACAGGACCAGGAGAGAAGGCAGGGCTCCCGCCAGCAGCCTCAGTCTTGGGAAAGGAGAGAAAGGGGGGAGTCCAGCCAAGGGAGGGGGTGGGAACTGCCGCTGGTGGCCCCCATAATGCCCACGGAACTCACTCCGTCCCCCACTTCCTGCCCTTCCTGGGGCCCCCCTCTCCCTCTCACACGTACATGCTTCTCCCCCCTACCCTGCTGTCTCCAAGGCTGCTCACTCCTCCCAAACTTTCTCTCCCTCTATCACACACACACACACACAAACTGGGGGCTGCTCTTTGTTGTGGTTCTTGGGCTCCTCACTGTGGTGGCTTCTCTTGTTTCAGGGCACAGACTCTGGGCGCGTGGGCATCAGTGCACAGTAGCTGTGGCTCACAGGCTCTAGAGTGTGGGCTCAGACTTTGTGGTGCGTGGACTTAGTTCCTCTATGGCACGTGGGATCTTCCCCGACCAAGGATTGAACCCGTGTTCTCTGCATTGGCAGGAGGATTCTTATCCACCGCACCACGAGGGAAGTCCCTGAACTATCATGTTTTTTATGAGGACCGGGTGAGAGGATAGACATACCCTACTTTTAGGAAAGGAGACAGTCCTGCTGAGATAGTCATGGAGTCTTTACTATTGCAATAAATTAAGGTGGAAGCCCCAGAGGAGCAGGTGGCCAATAGATGTCCAAAAAGAAAGGGTGATGCTCCACATAGGAGGGGGTTCCGAGGTGGGCTTGAGGGGAACAGCACAGGACCAGGAGAGAAGGCAGGGCTCCCGCCAGCAGCCTCAGTCTTGGGAAAGGAGAGAAAGGGGGGAGTCCAGCCAAGGGAGGGGGTGGGAACTGCCGCTGGTGGCCCCCATAATGCCCACGGAACTCACTCCGCCCCCCACTTCCTGCCCTTCCTGGGGCCCCCCTCTCCCTCTCACACGTACATGCTTCTCCCCCCTACCCTGCTGTCTCCAAGGCTGCTCACTCCTCCCAAACTTTCTCTCCCTCTATCACACACACACACACACATACACACACCTCCTTCCTCTATGGTCTTGCCCCTGGCACGCGCCATCACACACACTCATCCACGCTAAGTTTGGGTCCAGAGTGGTAGAGCTGGGCTGGCTAAGCTGACTTCCTTCCAAAGGGGGCCCTTTCCTAGCATCAGCCTTGAAGCCTGGCCCGTGGAGCTGCAGGGTCAAGACCATTGGCTGGAGTGGGGAGCTGAATGTCACCCAGAATCCAGAAGGGACATGGGAGACCTGGAGACTCAGGACAGGCAGAGTGCCTAGCTCTGGGTGGAGGGCCAGGAGCGCTGGGCAGCACAAAGGCACTGGGGGGAGCAGGATGGTGTCCCCGGAGCTGGGGAGGGCAGGCGTGGGGTGAGCCGGCTTGACCTGGAGAGCAAGCCCGGGGCCATCAGCAGCAGCGACATCTCAGGGCCCTCCAGGTGCCCCATCCCTGCACAGCCGGGGTCCTCCAGGAGCACCTCCTTCTGGGAGGAGCCAGGCTGCAGAGCGATCTCCTGGAGGACCAGGGGTGGCCTCCCTCTGCCCCAGGGTCTCCAGGCTGGGTGGCGAGGGAGAGGGCACCCCCCCACGGCCACCAGCACAGGGCACTCAGACCTCGGGGCCTCCGAAGGCCAGGTTGTCGCGGACCATCAGCGTCTTGCGGAAGTCGCGGTCCACCAGGGGGCGCTGCATGCGCCACTTGTGCGCCTCCTGCAAGCCGGGCTCGAAGTAGTAGATGCAGGCTCCGAAGCCCACCAGGATGAGCACAGAGATGAACAGGTAAACAGGCACGAACCAGTCCAGGAAGTGCGGCATCGCGGCGGCCTTGGCTGCTGAGACACGGTCGGTGAGAACCAGCAGAGTGGCGGCTTGTCCATCCTCCCACCCACCTTTCCTCCCGGAGGGGGCACCCGCGGTCTTCACGGAGCCAGGCGGCCACAGCATCACCTCACAGGTGGGCAGACCGACTCCCTGAGACTGGAGGGCAGTGACTCAGCACCCTGGCCCCTGAGCAGGCACACAGCACCCCACCCAGGGCCCCACCCAGCGGCCCACCCAGCTCCTACTCACCCCCTACAAGGAAGCCTGTAGCGGAGGGCCCACTGTGGCTCAGTCCCTCAACAGAACGTGTGGCCTCAGGCCAGCTGCCTAACCACTCCGGGCCTCAGCATTGTCCCGGGTAGAAGGGGGGACAACTACCAGAGACGAGGGGACGGGTGAGGTGACTGGCCTCTCAGAGCTCTCGGTAAAGGATGACTCGGGCGGTCCTCCTCCGAGCCCCCTCTCCCGGCTCTGACTGGGTGTCTCCAGAGGCTGCCACTTGCCAGCCCCCTCACAGATGAGTGGGTCCCCAGCCACCCTCACATCCTGGCCAGGTGTCGCCTGGTGAAAGCATGGTGAACAGCCACCCATCCCCAGGGGACCTCGTTGATGTCAACAAGTTCTGCACAGGCGCCTGAATTCAGGCCCATGTCCCATGTCATATTTGTAAGAGCGTGGACACAAGCAGCAGCCCCTAAAGACGGGCCTTGATTTCCATGTCCGTAAAAATGGGCATTTATGGGGCTGTTGTGACTGTTGAAAGAGATAATTTATATAAAATGCTAAGAACCAGTGCCTGACGCTTACTACTTTGTTCTTATTCTCTGAGCCTCAGTTTTCTTATCTGTAAAATGGACATAGAAGTAGGACTCACTTCTTAAGGTCTCTGTGAATGTTTAACAAGACAATGCCTAAAGTTCCTTTAGCATAATGCTGCCTGGTGCAGAATCAGCACTCGATGAACACTAGCTGATATTATTTCAAGGGCACCAGAGGTGGGGAGAGCAGGAAATGGAGCTGGCAGGTTTAAGGTGATTCACAAGTGTTATATGTATCCAGCTCCTTAGAGTGGTCCACCCCTGCTCTCTGCCAACCATGCCAACCTCATCTGCATGCCATGCCACCAGAGGGAACCACCTGCGTGTGCCTGCCTGTTATGCAGTCTCCATCTCTGCATTTGTTTTCATTTTCCTGGAATGTCCTTTGTGTTCATGTTCATCTGGCAAACTCCTATACATACTTCAAAAGCCACACCACAGATTATCTTCTCCAGACATGGGACAAATCAAGACCCATTTAATCCACCTTCGAATGGCTCCTGAGGTGTGAGAAAGGGGTAAGGTGAGGAGCCCCACCTCCACCTGCCAGGCAGGGAGACCACGGTCAGAATGGAGTCATAGACCTTACAACAGGTCTCTGGGGTAAGCATCATTGTCCACATTTTACAGATGAAGAAACTGGGACCTGGAGAAGCTCGCTAACTTGCCAAGTTACCCAACTGAGAAGTGATGGAGTTGGACTCCAGTTCCCCAGTGATGTCCTGAGGTTTGATGGGGAAAGACACCTGAACTGAATGGAATGAGCGAAGGCCCACCTTGTCTTCTAGGGAGGGAAGAATGACCTCCAGGGCTGCCTGAGAAGCCCCGGGTTCTCAGACCTCGGTCTCCAGACTCCAGCCCTCTTGTCCATCCACTGCTGAGTGGGTCTCTGAGGAGGGCTGTGACCCCAGGGGAGGGAGAGGTGCTGCTCCCCAATCCTGCATCCATCTGGAAGCCCTCCCGTGCCCTTCAGGGTCCCCATTGGCTGCTCCGAACCACAGTGGCTCAAGGTGCCCTATTCTCTTCACCAAGGAATAAAATGAAGAGTGTGCTAACGACCCAGAGTCAGGGCTAGAGCCTGTCCTCCTAACCATCTGCCTTTCTGGAGAGCCAAAGAGAGGATTCTGAATTGCTGGTGTGGCCTGGGTTTCGGGGAGGTGGAGAAGGGGACCTAAGAGCAGGAAGGCTTCTCCAAACTAGCCTGACTGAGGATGAGAGGTTATGCACCCTCCCCTGGCCCACCCAGGACCCCAGGCTCCTTTGAGCTTAAACATGAGGATGGGCACTTGGACAGAGCAGGAGCCGTTTCAGCCGCAGTGCTGTGGGCCCATGGAGCCGCGGTCTGGGTCTCCAACCCTCTCCAGCCCTGTGAAGAAAATCCCAGGCATTCTGGGGCAACCGAGGACCCCAGACCTTCTCCTGTCTTCTCAGAGGACTGGCTCAGCTGAAGCAAAACCTCCAATGGCCTTCTGTGTGACCTTGGGTCACTCCTCACTCTCTCTGAACTTCAGCGTGTCCCTGCACAATGACGAGGTAGGGATGGGGGTTACCAGATGACCTATAAGGAATTTTCTAGCTCCCATTCCAGCGCAAGTCCCATCCGGGACAGTGCAAGGGTTGCAGACCTCCTTTCCCTGCCTCTCAAGCCGCTGGCACCTCTCCACCTGGCAGCCCAACCCCCGTGCCCGCAGACCCACCTCAAGCCTGTTCCGGGGGCTCTGGGCTGAGCACGCCGCCTCAGCCCAAGCAGCTCAGTGTAGGCCTGTGGACTCAGTCGTAGCTGCTGTCCCCAGAGATGCTGCCATCTGCAGCCGCCCTGGGTATGGGAAGCAGAGAAGGGGCGAGGCCAACGCCCCCCACGGGAGACAGTTTCTCAGGCCCAGGGGCTCTGCCTGGGCTAGGGGGCGGGCCTGGGCTGGGCAGCCTGTACCTCTCCCCGCCCATCGGAGACCCTTCCCTCTGCCCCCACACTCAGGATAGCAGGAGGTGGGACCCGCCTCCACCAATCAGCAGCCTGGCAGAGCAAGGGCTTTATCCTCCGTTGCCCTGGCAACCAGCCTTCTCTTCTGGATCCCCTGCACTGTGCACGTGGTACAGAGATGACAGGCAGGGCAGGATAAATTTGGGACGAATGGGAGTCACCCAGCAGGCTGCTGGGCCCCAAGAGGAAGCGGCCCCGACCAACATAACTAGGAGATTGGGAGACTTGTCATCTGAGGGTACAGAGAGATTGGGGTCCCTGGATGGGGGTGGAACACAAAAGCAATAGCAAATAGAGCCAATGAGGTCATATGCTAAAGAGGGAAGAACCAAGACTGAGAGTCTGGACACATTTGGTCCAATGTAGCACTTATCATATGCCAGGCACTGCTTCAGAGCTTTGTTTATATTAACTCATTTATTGGTCCTCCAAGGTCACACAGCAAGAAAGTCTCAATGCCAAGGTCAGAGCCCTAGCCTGGGCTGCAGGCTCCCTTGCAGGGGCTGGGTTCTTCCTCACCAGCCCGAGCCCCCCGGGCTGGGGTGCAGCCTGAGGTGGTCATGGCTTTCAGGCACCGAGCCCGCTGGGCATGCCAGGCCTTGCCCCCACATCACTTCATTTGCTCCTCCAGCTGGGTGGGTGTTAAAGCCCATTTGGGGATGACACAGTTTTGGCTCAGAGAGTGCAGCGGCTTACTCTCTCCTTCTCCAAGATCATTCGGCTTCTCAGTGACAATCGCCAGAGGAGCCGGGCGTGGGAGGGTGTCCCGTGCCCAAGCCTGGGTCCTCCCAGTCCTCTGTGCTATAGACAGAGTTTGTGCAGAGTTTCATGTGCCTGGTGAGCGTTCCATGAACAACAGTGGTTACTGTCTCAGGAGGAGAGAGCAGCCCCGGAGGCCCACGGGGTGGGGAAGAGGCTCTGAGAAGCCATCTCCCTGAGGAGTCCATTCCCAGAAACAGGACAGGCAGGTGGGAATGGCCGTGGGTAAAGTGGGTCTCTGGGTCCCCCACCCTGTTCCACACACAGCCTGCCAGTTCTGAGATAACCCGGGAGTCCTGCAAGGGTCTTGTCCGCTATATCCAAGGGGAGTGAGTTTGAGTTTCCAGAAGGATTTTTTTTTTTAATGATGTTGACATCTTTTCAGACTTCTCTGATACCTCAGTTGGTAAAGAATCCACCTGTGGTGCAGGAGACCCCGCTTCGATTCCTGGGTCGGGAAGATCTGCTGGAGAAGGGATGGGCTACCCACGCCAGTATTCTTGGGCTTCCCTTGTGGCTCAGCTGGTAAAGAATCTGCCCACAATGTGGGAGACTTGGGTTCGATCCCTGGGTTGGGATGATCCCCTGAAGAAGGGAAAGGCTCCCACTCCAGTATTCTGGCCTGGAGAATTCCATGGACTGGATAGTCCATGGGGTCGCAAAGAGTCAGACACAACTGAGTGACTTTCACATCTTTTCAAAGAAAGATTTGTAAATTAATTGTCAATGTTTCTTATTATTATTTTGGCTCTGCTTGGTCTCTGTTGCAGCAAGCAGGAGCTACTCTTCCTTGCTGTGCAGGCTTCTTGTTGCGGTGGCACCTCTTGTTGCGGAGCACAGGCTCTAGGCACACAGGTTCCGTACTTGCAGCACACAGGCTTAACTACTCCACGGCACATGGAATCTTCCTGGACCAGGGGTCAAACCCATGTCCCCTGCATTGGCTGGCAGATTCTTATCCACTGTACCACCAAGGAAGTTCTCCAGAGGGGTTTTATTAAGATACAAGGTATGAAAGTGTTAGTTGCTCAGTCGTGTCTGACTCTTTGCGACCCAGTGGACTGTAGCCTGCCAGGCAACCTCTGTACATGGGATTCTCCAGACAAGAATACTGGAGTGGGTTACCGTTTCCTTCTCCAGGGGATCTCCCAGGCCCAGGGATCGAACCCAGGTCTCCTGCATTGCAGATTCTTTACCATCTGAGCCACCAGGGGAGCCCATCTGAAGCCTGTAAAATATAGTGTGAACTTTTACCTGTGTATACACTTTTGCAGTCAGCACCCAGATCATGTCTAGGGTATTTTCATCGTCCCAGACAATCCCTTCCTGCCTCTTGACAGTCAACACCACCTTCCCACAGGCACTCAGTGATCTGATTTCTGTCACCAAGATCAGTTTTTCCTGGACTTGCACTTCACGTAACTGGGACCTCACAGTCCACGCTCTTTTGTGTCTGACTTCTGCTGCTCAGCACAATGCTCACTCCATTGATGATGCTGCCTGTATTAGCGCCCCACAGCTTGTTTATCTGTTCACCACGGAAGGACGTTTGGGGCATTTCCAATGTTAGACTCTGATGAGCGAGGCTGCCAAAGAGCTGTTCAACATTTCAGAGTGGGAGGGCAGAGAGGAGGTGGCAGAGGATGACAAAAGGGCACAGAGAAACTGGAGGTAATGGATATGCTCATTATAAGATGGTTGGGATGGTGCCTTCCTGGGTGTATCTTTATGTCAAAACTTATCAAATCATGCACATTAAACGTGTAGCTTATTATGTCAGTGACACCTTAATCTGTTTTTTTTTTAATGATCCATGGCCCTTGGATATTGCTTTAGTCACGTGATTCTTTATTCACACAAAAGTTTTTTATAATTTTTATTTATCCGTTTATTTTTGGCAGTGCTGGGGCTTGGCAGCTGCACCAGCCTACTCTCTAGTTGGGGTGCGCAGCTTCTTATTGGGGTGGCTTTTCTTGTTGTGGAGCATGGGCTCTAACACACGGACTTCAGTAGTTCTGGGACACAGGCTTAGTGACTTCACAGAATGTGGGATCTTCTCGGATCAGGGATCAAACCTTTGTCCGCTGCACTGGTAGGCAGATTCTTTACCACTGAGTCACCGGGGAAATCCCACACAAAAGTTGGTGGGAAGCTCAACATGCAATAGAGATAAAGTTAAATGGTGGAAAGAGGCTGCCTGATCCCACCCACTCAGCTTCCCCGTGTCCCTCATAGTGCCCCCTGCACCAAGGCAGCATCTCCCTAGGTTCCACAAAAGTCAGTTCAAAACACACTGGCCCAGAGGGTCTCTGATGGCCCTTCCAGTTCTGGGTTCTGATGATATTAATACAAGACCTTCCAGGCCTGGATCTGAGTTTCCTGCCAGTCTCTACCCTTCATCACAGGATGGATCTTACACACCACTGTTTTCTATTGCACTACCTGGGGGACAAGCATCAACTTGCCTTGATGCCTCAACCAACAGTCAGCAAAGTGTAATGGGGCTCTCCCCAGGGAGCTTTCACGCACCTTCATCTGGGCTCCAGCTGCTTGCCAGGGTGACTCTCACCCTCTGTGCTGCCTTTCATTGCTGTTATCTGCCTGTCCTCCCTGAAAACTCCAGACAGCAGGAAGGACACCTCTGTGTCTGGGTCAGCCCAGCGTCAGGCCCAGCCCAGGCAGGCACTCCACACAGGTGGGGCTGAATGGGTCTCAGCTCAGCCCCTCCTGGAACATGATGAGCAGGGTCCAAAGTCTTTCTTTGACTCTCTAAGGGCCCCATTCAACAAATATTTATTGAGCAAATACTCTGTAGTTGTAGGTACTTTTTAGTTATTTATTTTAAAAAGTATTTTTATTATATGAATAAGAAAGGCTTTCCTTTTAAAAATATTTATTGATCTTGGCTGCAGCGGGCCTTAGTTGTGGCACACAGGATTTTCAGTCTTCATTGCGGAGTGCAGGATCTTTAGTTTCAGCATGCATAATCTTAGTTTCAGCATGTGGGATCCAGTTCCCTGACCATGGGTCCAACTTGGGCCCCCTGCATTGGGAACATAGAGTCTTAGCCCCTGGACCACCAGGGAAGTCCCTACCAAGCACTTTCTATTGTGCTGGATGTACAAACTGACAAAATTCTTGTCCCGTGTATTTTATACTTTAGTTGGAGAGACAATGAGCTGGTAACTATATAACTGTTAGGAGACGCAGTCTGCCATGGGCTTTGAGTCCTTGCAAGTTCTTGCTGGGCAAGCCAAGAGAGCAAGGCCCTGAAAGCTGCCTACCCAGCCATTTCTCAGGGCTGTGTTTATAACAAGCAACGTTGAGGGATGAGGTAACATCTCTTGGAAAAAGAACAGCATGCTTATCACTCACTATAAAAGCAGTATTAACTTCTGTATTCCTCTCCCATAATGCCATGTACAAGGTGTACAGACAAACACAATGGGTCCTTTGCAGCGCTTGGGGGAACATGGGGGGAAAATGACACAAAAATACAGTATCAGCAACTGCTTTTTCTGTGAGTAAAAATAATGTCCTTTGTCCCTTACCGAGGAGTTCCATGTCTCCTGCAGCATCCATGAATAGACTTTTGCTAAACCTAATAAATAGAAACAGTTTATTAGTTTGCAAAATCTCAGATGCTTTACATTTGTAAGCAATATGTGAAGTGCTTTTGAGAAAACTGAGCAGAAAAGAAGAGAGGAATTATGGGAGGGTTTGCTATATATACATACATATATATATATATATATATTTTTTTTTTTTTTTTCCTGAGCTGAACAGCACGTGGGATCTTAGATACCTAAGCAGGGATGGAAGCCAGGACCCCTGCATTGGAAGCTCAGAGTCTTAACCACTGGATCACCAGGGAAATCCCAGGGCTTGCTACTTTATTTTATTATTATTTTCTACTTATTTGTGTCAGGTTTCTGTTGCATAACACAGGATCTTCATTGAGGCACGCAGAATCTTTAGTTTCAGCACGCGGGCTCTAATTCCCTGACTAGAGATCAAACCCAGGCCCCCTGCTTTGGGAGCCCAGTCTTCATCATTGGACCACCAAGGAAGTCCCATACTTGCTACTTTAGATGAGATTGTTCAGAAAGCCTCCTCTGATCAACTGACACTGATGCAGATACATGAATAAAGTGACGAAACAAGCCAAGTGACTATTTGGAAGTGCCAGAGGTCCTGGTGAATGAAGTAAAAGTCACTCAGTCCAACTCTCTGCGACCCCATGAACTATACAGTTCAGTTCAGTCGCTCAGTCGTGTCCGACTCTTTGCAAGCCCGTGAATTGCAGCACACCAGGCCTCCCTGTCCATCAACAACTCCTGGAGTTCACCCAAACTCATGTCCATCAAGTCGGTGATGCCATCCAGTCATCTCATCCTCTATCGTCCCCTTCTCCTCCTGCCCCCAATCCTTCCCAGCATCAGGGTCTTTTCAAATGAGTCAACTCTTCGCATGAGGTGGCCAAAGTATTGGAGTTTCAGCTTCAGCATCAATCCTTCCATGAACACCCAGGATTGATCTCCTTTAGGATGGACTGGTTGGATCTCCTTGCAGTCCAAGGGCCTCTCAAGAGTCTTCTCCAACACCACAGTTCAAAAGCATCAATTTTTCTGCATTCAGCTTTATTCACAGTCCAACTCTCATATCCATACCTGACCACTGGAAAAACCATAGCCTTGACTAGATTATACAGGAATGGGTAGCCTTTCCCTTCTCCAGGGGATCTTCCCAACCCAAGGATAGAACCTAGGTCTTCCGCATTGCAGATGGATTTTTTACTAGTTGAGCCACCAGGGAAGCCCCTGGGAGCAGGTGTTAAAGGGAAAAAGGCAGAAGACGAGGCTGGGGAGTCCGTCAAGGGGCAGAACACACAGAGCCTCAAAGGTCATGTAAGGCGTTTGCAGTGTACTCTGAGTGAGAGGGGGACTACCAGTGGGTTTTGACCAGAAAAGTGGCCTGCTCTGATTTCTTTTTCAAAAGGAAGACTCTGATTGCTGTATGAGAACAGCCAGTAGCCCTGGAGATCAGTGTGGACACAGGGAGCCTGTGAGAAGTCTATTACAGTAGACTCAATGAGAGATGCCAGCATCTTCTCCTGATTAGGGGGTGGAAGTGATGAGAAATGGTCAGCTTCTGGATGCATTTTAAGAACAGAACCAGAAATTGGCTGTGAGGTGCAGAGAAAAGGAGCCAAGAATGACCCAAGATTTTGTTCTGAGCAGCTACAAGGAATGAGTCAACTGAGCTGGAAGAGACAAATTTACCGTATTAAAAAGCAGAGACATCACTTGTCAGGAAAGGTGCCATATAGTCAGTTATGGTTTTTCCGGTAGTCATGTATGGATGTGAGAGTTGGAACCATAAAAAAGGCTGAGTGCCGAAGAACCAATACTTTCGACCATGGTGTTGGAGAAGACCCTTGAGAGTCCCTTGGACAGCAAGGAGATCAAACCTGTCCATCCTAAAGGAAATCAACCATGAATATTCATTGGAAAGACTGAAGTTGAAGCTGAAGCTCCAATACTTTGGCCACCTGATGTGAAGAGCTGCCTCATAGGAAAAGACCCTGATGCTGGGAAAGATTGAGGGCAAGAGGAAAAGGAGGCAGCAGAGGATGAGATGGTTGGATGGCATCACCAACTCAATGGACATGAGTTTGAGCAAGCTCCAAGAGACTGTGAAGGACAGGGAAGCCTGGCACGCTGCAGTCCATGGTGTCTCAAAGAGTTAAAAATGATTTAGTGACTGAACAGTCCTGAATATTCATTGGAAGGGCTGATGCTGAGGCTGAAACTCCAATACTTTGGCCACCTAATGTGAAGAACTGACTCGTTGGAAAAGACCCTGATGTTGGGAAAGATTGAAGGCGGGAGAAAAGGGGGACGACAGAGAATGAGATGGTTGGATAGCATCACACAACGGACATGACTTGGAGTAAACTCCAGGAGTTAGTGATGGACAGGGAGGCCTTGCGGTGCTGCAGTCCACGGGGTCGCAAAGAGTCGGACACGACTGAGCGACTGAACAAGAGCACTTGGAATGATCACGAGTGAAGGAAAAATGAATAAGCAAATCACTGAATACCGTCTTTCTCCCAGGAGTGAAATAAAAGTCCTGTCTCGCAGGCAGCACCTTCGGTGCCTAGGGGCAGCCGTGGAAAACTTCCCCTTAGAAAGGGCCTGCTGGAACTCGGCTCAATGCTATGTGACAGCCTGGAGGGGAGCAGGGTTTGGGGGGTGCGGAATGGATACATGTGTTTCTGTGGCTGAGTCCCGTCTCTGTTCACCTGAAACTATCACAACATGGTTCGTTAATCGGCTATCCCCCAATAAAAATTTTTTAAAGAAAAGGAAAAGTGGTAGTGTCTGCTTTAAGAAGGCCCTGCCCGCCCCCGCCCCACAGGAAGCCCCGCCCAGATAGTGTCACGTGACCCGCGGTGACGCACAAGGGACGGGCCTGAGGGCTGTTTGAAAGCCCGGCGCGCACCCTGCGACCGGCAGTTCCGTCGGTCAGCGGGGATGGCGATGTTACGGCCGCTGGACAAGCTGCCTGGCCTGAACGCGGCCACCATCTTGGTAGGCGTCAGCAGCCCCGATTCCCGCGCCCGCCTTTCCTCCTGGGCCCCGCTTCAGCGGCCGGGCCCTCTGCGGCTTTCGGAGATGCTGGCCCGGGCTGCTCCGGCGGGAGTGTGGTGGGCGGGAGAGCCCCTTTCTGAACCAATCAGAGTTAGCTGCCCTCTTGACGCCGGGAGCCCGCGCGCGGGGTGGATGCAGCGGTCCGAGACGCGGTTGTGGTTTTCCCCCTGTCAGGCCTCCGGTAGAAACGAGGCTGTCCCAGGGAGGGTTCGGGGGCGAGGGGGGCGGGTAGTGAGGGGAACTGGAGCGACTGCACACCTCAGACCCTCACCAATGCCTGCCGTAGTCCTCTCGGTAAAGCCTGCCTCGCGCGCTCCGGGGTCGCGGCTGTCCGGGCCCAGCGGCGGGGCTGCTGTATCCAGGGATCCACTGGCCGCCTTCTCTCTCTGGGCAGCTGGTGGGCACGGAGGATGCTCTTCTGCAGCAGCTGGCCGATTCGATGCTCAAGGAGGACTGCACCTCAGAGCTGAAGGTGTAAGTAGCCTGCGCTGGAGATGTCCGATCGCTGGTCTGGGCGCCAGGGAGAGCGGGGAGGCGGGTGGAGGGGAAGGCCAGAGAGGCCGGCGCAGGTGGGGCGAGTTTTGACTCACCGCTCGGAGTCTCCGTCCTGACGCGTGATCTGTCCGTGTAAAGCATCCTCTGTCACTTCTCTGTCACGCCGGTTTTTCTGTTTCCCTCTAGCACTTGTCACTATAATTTCCATATTAGGCTACGTTGGCCAAAACTGGTGTCCATCACTACAGTGGCAATAATACTGAATTGGGCACAGCACGTGAAAGATACTTCAGAGCGAGCACTCTGGCTATCATGGAGCCAGGAGATTCTGATGTTATTAGAAGCATGCCAGAACAGACTGCTGAGGAGTAATCCATGTACAGTTTTTCTTTAATAAAACTGGCCAGAGCTTTTTTTTTTTTCTCTTTTTTAAAAGAGATTTCCTTGTTCACATGTTTGTTTACTTGTTTCCAGTCTGCCACCCGAGGCACCCCACGGTTAGCCCCTTGAGGGCAGGGACTTTCACTTTTGCTGGCTGGTGCAGAAACCCCACTGCCTTGAGCAGTACTTGGCCCAGAACAGTTAGTTACTCAGATACTCCCCAGATTTGGAGAAAAGGTGACTATTTTGCTTTCCTTTTTCTAACTGATAGGAAGTAGAAACAGCTGCTGGCAGGAGTCAAGTGACTCAGTATGTGTGGGTGTCATTCTCCCTGACTGAAAGACAAGCTCAAGGGTCTATGTTAAATGATCCAAATCTAAAGGGTATTTCCTTTATGAGAATTGGAGATGCCCTTTCCTAGCAAGAACATCATCTTTCCCTCGAAATAAAGATTGTTTATAGGTCCATCTGTGCCCTGCCTGTCTTACCAGGCTCTTAGGCTATAGAACACCAAACAAAATCACCAATAAACTCAACCCTGTAGCTCAGAAAAAGGAAAAGATTAAAAAAATAATTAGCATCAGAGTAAAGGAAAACGTGGACAAAATTGCCTTCCTTGAGCAAGATGGCAATCATTACCAAAAAAGGAAATACTATTATCCTATTTTTAGATTCCATCTACTGTATTCTAGTGTCTGAATGTGTATACATTTGTACATAGAAAGATAGTTAGAAAAGTGTTCTAACACTAATAGTAGTAATTTTTAGGTAACTGAACTTTTAGGAGTGTGTGTGTGTTTTAAATTTTGTTATATTTTGTATACTTTTTGGTATTCTTGAACCAGAAGCTGAGGGGTAGGGGCAGATGAGTAATAGGAATAAATGGAAATGGGCAGAAATAGAGGATTCCAAAAAAAACCACAACGCTTCAGGTGGGTATTTGACAATCTGAGACCAAATATTTACAAGAATGTTAAAGGTGACTTCCCAGTGTCACACAGCTGATAGTTGACACACTGGGATTTAAACCCACTTCTATCTCACTCCAAAGGGCTTCAGTCTTAACCCCTAAACTTCATAGTCTAACACCTTCCCCTTCCCTTCTGAGCCTGGCCTCCCTCCCAGCATTCAGGATAGATGGCTAGATGCCATCTTATATCCCAAACCCCCTCTTGGCAAAGCAGTTACTAAACTTTCTGGCAGGGAGAGTAAAGCAGGGGTAATCTGAATAAGATCAGCTCTGCCCTGCCTCTGTGCTCACTTGAGGGGTCTTGCCCACAAAAGCTTCCTGTGGGGGCTTCCCTGGTGGTGCAATGGCCAAGGCTCCGTGCTCCTAATGCAGGGGGATCGGGTTTGATCCCTGGTCGGGGATTAGATCCCACAAGCCACAACTAAGAAAAAAAAAATTCCTGCAGATTGCAAAGATCCCACATACAGCAACAAAGATCGAAGAGTCTGTGTGCCACAGCTAAGACTTGGCACAGCCAGATAAATAAATGTTTTAAACACACACAGAAGGGGAGGAGGAGCTTTGGACAGCCTCTTCCCCTACAAAGGGTAGCGTGTGAACAGTCATTGTGATGTGGGTACGTGTGTCTTGAGTCCTGCATCTCTTGTTTTTCAGCCACTTAGCAAAGTCCCTCCCTCTGCCCTGCAATATGAATCGGCCCCGAATTGACCTGATTGTGTTCGTGGTCAACCTGCACAGCAAACACAGGTGAGAGCCAGGGGATGGGGCTGTCAGTGCTCTGATGCGGCTGAGGGCTGTGCTGGGCCTGTGGCCTCACTTGTCAAGGGACGGAGAGGAGACAGGGGGAGACTGCCTGGGGGCAACCTAGAGGGTGAGGAGGGAGGAGCCAGCGCCAATGCAAGATGTTTAAAAGACGCTGGCAAATGCCAGCAGCATCGCCAGTCATTTATCTCATGCTCTCTGGGCCCCCCTTTCCTCCCTGACAGCAGCACAGATGTGAGTGAAATGGACCTTGAGAACAAGGTCTGCTAGGGGAGGACTCTAGACTTTTGAACAGATAGTTACAGTACCTGTGATGTGTACTGTCAAAGCGGGGAGCCTGGGACTGTGAGAGCCTGAACAAGACCTCTGACTCTGAGGGCTTAGGTCAAGCTAGACTTCCTGGCGGAGGAGATGTCTCCGTAGACACCAGAGGGAATTCCCTGGCAGTTTAGTGGTTAAGACTCAGCGCTTTCACTGTGGGGGCCTGGGTTCAATCCCTGGTTGGGGAACTAAGAGCGCACAAGCCACACTTGGCAATCAATCAGTTAAAAAAAAAACCCTGAGAGATGAGAAGGAGTTAGCCAGGCAAGAATGACCATGAGCAGAATGTCCCCGGTGGAGGGCTGGTGTAAAGTCAGGAGCACAGCCTGTGTGGAGGACGGTCCAGGCCTGGGCAGGGTCAGAGCCCAGTCCACGCTGGGGCAGTGGCAGCATGGGTGATGTTGATGCCTCTGGCCTGGCCTGGCCTCCCCACGGTGCTGGTAACCCTGGGGTCAGGACTGCAGCCAACCTAGGGAATACAGGTGGAAGGCCTCCCCTCCTTCCTGGAGACAGCTGGCTAGGGACACAGGGTCCAACACAGAAACCAGGGCACACACCTAGTCCTGTGGTGGGGGATAGGGAAGGCTATGTTAGAAACGCCTGAGAACCGGGGGGTACTGAGACAGTAGACCCAAGGATTGAGTCCAGACCACACGACCTGACCGCTGGGAACCAGTCAGCAGTGACTTAGGCCCAGGCGGGGCAGGAAAGGGCTGAGACCTGCCGTGGGCTCCCTGACTCACAGGTCCATTGCTGTTTGGGTGAGGTCTCTCTGTTCCCCGGAAGGCTCACCGGAGAATCGTCTGGGCCATGGGGCTGTTGGTCTCAGGCCTTGTTCATTCATGAAGCCTGACCGAGATGGCTTTTGGCCTGGAAGACAACAGAGTCTTTCATCACTCCCTGGGTTGAGTGAAAGCCTCGACCCAGCAGGTCAAGGTGCCCTTGTTTAGAGAAAAAGAGTATTTTCATACAACTGATATGACTTAAAATCGCTGTCATCTTACTGGAAAGCAATTCAGCAATAGGTATCCACACTTTAAAAAGACACATACTGTGACCCAGCCCTTCCACTTCCAGCATCTGCTCTACAGAAACATCTGCTTAGTAGATGTAGGAGACAGTATTGATGCAGCGTTCTTTGTGATGGTGAAAAACTGGAGACCATTTAAATGTCCACCACAGGGCAAGTAGTTAGTTTGGGGTATAGTGCGGTCATTCCAAAGAATGTAATAGACACATCGAACCCAATTAGACCCAACTGGCTGCTTATACATATCACTGTCTGTATTTGCGTATGAAGAAAATTCCAGAAGAACTACACCCTAAACTATTGTGGCAGTCATCTCTGGGGAGTTAAAACTAGAGGTGATGCTGGAGACGGGGAGTTTTACTTTTTAGTTGTACACCAGTATTACTATTTGATCGTTTCACAAACTTGTAGTTAGAAGCAGTTTAAAGCTACAAAAGGACAAAGTGTTCCTCCAGGGCTGTCTCTCGTCACCCTCGTCTTATGCCCTGGCCTCTCTGGGATCAGAGGCGTGGGGCTGCTTCTGCCTTCTCTGTTGTGACGTATTCCTCTGCTTGTTTTCTTGCCCTGGCTGGCCGCCGCAGCCTGCAGAACGTGGAGTCGTCCCTCTGCCACCTGGACGCGGCCTTCTTCCTGGGGAAGGTGGCCTTCCTCGCCACGGGGGGTGAGTGCCTCCCCTGCCTGCTGCCGTGGGTGGGCCCCTGGTGGACTCCATGCAGGTTGGAGCTGATCGTTCTGCCAGGTTAATTCTGCTGAGGTCGTTGCCCTGGGGTGCCTGGTGGCTCATCTCCTGTTACTCTTCAGATAGTTCTCCGAGACTCTGTCATGGTAACAGTGGAAATAAAAGTAGCTAACCTCGGGGACTTCCCTGGTGCTCGAGTTGGTAAGACTTTGCCTTCCAGTGCAGGGGGTGAGGCTTCAGTCCCTGGTCAGACAGCTAAGATCCCACATGCCATCTGGCCAAAAAACCAAAACATACTGTAACAAATTCAGTAGAAACTTTAAAAATGATCTGCATATAAAAAGAAAAAACACCTTAAAAAAATATAGCTGACCTATATTGAGTACTCACTATAGAGCAGACTCCATTCTAAGTGCTTTGTTTCTGTATCACTTAATTTTCACAAAAAGTACTATTGAGGTAGGTGCTGTTGTCTCATACAGTGAAGGAAGCTGGTCATCAGGTTAGGTAACTCGTCCGAGGCCCCATAGCTAGACAGTGGTAGAGCAGAGTTCATACTTAGCTGGTCATATTCCAGGGCCCATGCCTTTAATGATTATACCATGTAACTTCTCATAAATACTTTTTCCTCTTTTTTATGTGTCTGACCCCGACTCTCTGCCCCCTGGGGGCCACCGTCCTGACCAGCCCTGCTGTCTGGGCCCTCAGGGTGTCCATGCAGGCCTCTGTCAGACTCCTCACCCTCTACCTACACTGATGATGTGTCTGGCCCCCTCCCGCAGCTGCACTGCCAACTCCTGGCACGAAGGGCCTGGCTCACATTATTCTCAACAAGCTTTGGTGGAGAAGTGAACGCCAGGTCACTTCTGTGTATTCGTTCACGGACTTTCTATAGTAACTCAGCAGAGTAGGGCTGTTATGCTCCTCATTTCATAGGTGAGGAAACTCATGCGTTTATTCCAACTCTGTCAAGTCCCTTTAGCCTGTTTTCTGATCTGATGATCTTGACTGCCCTGAAAAGAAGGTAGAACAGGCCTGTCACCCAAAGAAGGTAGAAACTGTGGCCCAGAGAGGGACGTGACCTTCTGGGCCCGGTGCTTCCTCCATCACAACCGCGAAGGTGGAGGTGACCGGCGTGGCTTCTTTGCAGCTGGGCAGGACAGCCACTGCAGCATCCACCGGAACACCGTGGTGAAGCTGGCCCACACCTACCGGAGCCCCCTGCTCTTCTGTGACCTAGAGGTGAGGACCTGCTCACGTGGGCCGCAGGATGGCACCATCAGAACCCAGAGGGCACGGTGGGGTGCTTCATGAGTACCCAAGCGAAGGGGCTCCTGATGTGGAGGCCAGATCCTCATTGGAATCCTGGCTCTTCCACTCACTGTCCTTGGGTGGGTCACCATAAGCCTTGGGTGCACCCCTGGAAAGTAGGGCGACAGTCCATGTACTTCCTGAGTTCGTTTGTACACCAGGTGCCATCACCTCTTGCTTTGACATTTTTCTCTGTACTCATGACTAAGTCTTGTGTATGGGTCTGTGGGTCCCTGTTAATATCTCACTTTTCCTGCTGGGGTGTAAGAGCTGTGAGGCCAGGCATCTTGTCTGTCTCATTAACCAGCAGTCAGGATGCCCTCTGTTCTCCCTCACCTCCCTGGATCGCAGACCTTGTCCTCTCCCAGCCCGGGGCAGGGGGTCCAGCAGGCAGCAAGGGTGGAGGTTGGGTGGATAGCTGGCTGAACGGATACATGTGATGTTGGTTCTGCCCTCTCTCGCTTCTCCTGGGGTTTCTCACAAGCTGAATCCTAGCTGTGATGGTGGCACAGCCGATTTCCGCTTTGCTGATGAGTCTTGCTCTCCAGCCTCTCTGTGTAGTGTGGAGCCAGAAGACGTTTGCTAAAGGGTTCTCGGTGAGAGTTGATTCTGCTCGCTTGGGGGTCTGCTAAGGGCTCTCGGGTTCTGGGCTGCCCCAGCTGCACACCAGACGTGCTCGGTTGGTTTAGGCTTCTGTTTGTTTATTTTTTTCATATTGGAGTATATTGATTTATAGTGTCGTGTTAGCTTCAGGTGTACAGCAAAGTGATTCAGTTATACATGTATCCATTCTTTTTCTGGTTCGTTCCCCATATAAGTTATGTTTATTAGTTTTGAGGTTCATTTTAAAGATTTATGTTTCTGTTCTGGGTCTTAGACCTGTCCCCAAAGGCCAAGTGATGTGGCAGAGGGAGCTGAGTCAGCGTGTGGCCCGTCATCACCATCTAGACCAGAAGTGCTGACTCTGGGGTCTATGGACCCCTCTGGTCCAAAGGGAGAAGCATTTCAGGGTCTATGGACCCCTCTATTCTGAAGAAAGAAGAATTCGGGGGAGTTGTGGCTTTGGACAAGAGAAAAAATTAACTTCTGTTTTTGCTAACCTCTAGGAGGAATTTAACACTGTGAACGTAGATGGGAGGCGACAGCAGTGTTAGCAGAGCCTGTGGTTGTCAGCGACAGAAGCGGCAGACGCTGGCATGTGCCGTGGGGACCGGGTGGGCCCCGTGAGCTTCTGCGATCCTGCAGAAGCTGTTAGACCTGTCCTAGGGCCTCTTACTCAGTGTGTCACTTAAGATGCACATACTGCTCTGTCACAGATCTGTGTTTCACATCTGATCACTGTTTTAAGAACCTCGACTAGACCAAGGCTCTGACCTCACAGGTAGGACCTGAGGCACACTGAGGTGCCCATCCTTGCCGGCTTTGCTCACAACAGGAGAGGTGGCATGCTCACAGTCACACAGCTAGTAAGTCAGCAGAAGAGCCAGCTTGGTGTGCCGCTGACTCTTTCCTGGCTTAGCGGGCTGGCTGCATGGCTTTGAACAAGTCAGCCCCTCCCCGCAACACACACGTGGGTGCGCACAGACACACACAGATAACTCGCTGGGCCTTCCTTTTCTTAGCTCTCAGGGGCATGGCAATCCACGCAGAGATGCCCGTGGAGGTGCAGTTCTGTGCGCGGCCAGGAGGTGGCAGGCTGTACCAGGTCCTGTGTTGTCCTCTAGCCTGAGAATGGTAGTTGCTTAGTTGTGTCTGACTCTCTGCGACCCCGTGGACCATAGTCCACCAGACTTCTTTGTCCATGGAATTCTACAGGCAGGAATACTGAAGTGGGTTGCCATGCCCTTATTCCAGGGGATCTTCCCAACCCAAGGACTGAACTTGGGTCTCCTGCATTGGCAGGCAGATTCTTTACCACCTGAACCACCAAGAAAAGGTCTGTGGCTGACTTTCTATTTCCAGCCTGGAGCCGACGGGCTGAGAACCTAAGCCTGACGTCCTCTCATCCGATGCACATTTGGACAGCCAGCGTGCCTGGTACCTGTGTGGTCCTGTCCGGGGCACTTTCCCCCGTTTCATGAGCTGGAGCCTCATCACGTTTTGAGGCCTTTGCATGGCGAGAAACACTGGCCCTGTTTTACAGGACAGGAAACATGCCCAGGGAGGTGCAGGATTCGCCCAGTGCAGTCATTTTCCAGCTCTGCTACTAGGCCCTGTGCGTCCCTGAGAACCAGAGGCCTCTGACACGGGCCCTGCCCCTCAGTGGAGGGGAATAGGCCGCACGTCGAACCTGCATGGCAGGAGGATCCGCAGGGCTTTGGAAGGCAGGCAGTCAGTCCAGCTGTTCCTTCCCATCGGCGTCGGGGCAGTCACAATGGGCTCAGCCCTCTGGGGTCACGTCTCTGGAGTAAGGTGTGTGGATGGGAGGAGGCCCAGCCAGAGGCAGGAGGCTGGGATGAGGCGGCAGGAAGCAGACCGTGGAGTCCGGGTGAGAGCAGCGGCCCTTTGGAGGGACCGTTCGGAGGCCAAGGCCACAAAGCCCAGAGGATTTCTTTCACAGATACTTCTTAACATAACTTATAGCCCGTGGCTCAGAGGTTAAAGCGCTTGCCTGCAATGCGGGAGACCTAGGTTTGATCCCTGGGTCGGGAAGATCCCCTGGAGAAGGAAATGGCAACCCACTCCAGTGTTCTTGCCTGGAGAACCCCATGGATGGAGGGGCCTGGTGGGGGTCGCAGAGTCGGCCACGACTGAGCGACTGCGCTCACTTTCACAGCCTGCCCAGGGTGGGCAGCACAGAGCAGAGCGGCGTTAGCACTCCCGGTCCTGTTCTGGCGGAGGAAACACAGTAGGGAAGTGGGATGCGCGATGTGTCCGGGCATGGAGATGCGACACGTCAGGTGGTGGTACAGTGACAGGATTTAAGTGGGGTGAAGGGACTCCCTAAAAATCTGACCTTGAAGTGAAGATGTGAAGGGAGGCGCCGTGGAGCCTCCTGGTGGAAAAGCCCACGAGGTGGAGAAACTGCAAGTGCAGAGGCCCTGAGTGGGGACGCTGCCTGCCGTGTTCGAGGTCCGCAGGGAGCCGCGGGTGCTGGAGCAGAGCCGGGGGACTGACGCTGGGCCAGATCCGCGGGCTCTGTGGGTCACAGCAGAGGCGTGGCGGCTTTCATGCTGAGTTACCTCAGGGCAGCAGAGGGGTGTGGGGCCAGGGAGGGCCGCAGCCCGACTTGGGATTTGGATGGGGCCCCTCCAGCTGTTGGGAGGAGAGTAGACGGAAGGGAGGCAAGGGCAGAAATGGGGAAAGGGGCCTGGGGACTGTGTCTGGAAGAGTTCAGAGTGGTCTGGGCTCTATGGTGGCCGGGGAAGGAGGAGGATGGTCTCTGATGCTGGTTGTTTCCAGGGTGGGGCTACAGGTGTGCAGATGCCTGCCTGTGAGACAGGAGAGGAAAAAGAGTCAGGGTCAGCTCTGGAGTTTTCAGCCTGAGAAGCCCGGCCCCCTGCTCCCCACCCCCGCCCCAGCCGTGAGATGTTGCACAAAGCAGGAAGACCTGAGAGGTGGAAGGAAAAGCTGGGGGCGGGTGAGTCCCGGCAGCCAGGGAGAAACAGCTGGCCGGGGAGGCAGCACCTGCCTCAGAGTCCACTGAGAGGAGACCCTGCTGAGAATGAGGCCAGTGTGTGAGGACTGAGATGTCGCCCCTGGACTTGGAACCCAGGACTTACAGCTGACTAGACAGAGTAAGAGCAGGGGGCTTGAGGATGTCCCGGCTCTAGCTTGGGTGACTGGGCGGACGGTGGCGCTCTTTCCCCAGTTAGACAGGGAGCAGGAGCAGGAGGTGCTCTGAGGCCACCTGTTGGTCGGGGGACCATCTGATCATTCTTCTACCTTTCTGGAGCAGGTCATTCACCTGTGCCAGCTGGGGCCTTCGCACAGTCTGATTCAGTTCAGTTCAGTCGCTCAGTCATGTCTGACTCTTCCTGACCCCATGAACTGCAGCATGCCAGGCCTCCCTGTCCATCACCAACTCCCAGAATCCACCCAAACCTATGTCCGTGTGTCAGTGATGCCATCCAACCATCTCATCCTCCATCGTCCCCTTCTCCTTCTGCCCTCAGTCTTTCCCAGCATCAGGTTCTTTTCAAATGAGTCAGCTCTCTGCATTAGGTGGCCAAAGTATTGAAGTTTCAGCTTCAACATCAGTCCTTCCAGTGAACACCCAGGACTGATCTCCTATAGGATGGACTGGTTGGATCTCCTAGCAGTCCAAGGGACTGTCAAGAGTCTTCTCCAATACCATGGTTCAAAGCAGCAATTCTTCGGCGTTCAGCTTTCCTTATAGTCCAACTCTCACATCATACAGTCTGATTGCCTCTGCCTAATCCCACGGCTCCTCTGGGCCCACTAGCCCTTCCGTGGCCCTGGTGTAGGGACCGTCTGTTGATGGCACCTCCCTGTCCTCCGTGAGGGCCATGCTCCCCACCCCTCCTTTCCAACCCGGGCGTGTCCATCTCAGAGATATCCCAGGGGGTGCTGCCCCAGCATTGGTTGGGACTAGCCCTGGTTCAGACCCCCGCTTGACAGTTGCCCACTGTGCCTCTGGACTTTGTCGCTGACCCCACCAGCCCCGCCTGCTGAGCCTTCGTTTCTTCTGGAGTAGGGGTCAGCATCTCTGGTATCCCTGGAGGGTGTCTGAGGGTTTCCATAAGCTGAGGTGGTTGGAAGCTGCTCGGTGAGGTATGGCGTGGACAGGGGGGTGGTCCTGGGGCAGCAGTGCCCAGGGCTCTCCCCGTGTCTTTGCCCCCAGTTCCCCTCTGGCCGCCTCCTCACCGGGGTCCTGTCTCCTCTGCAGATAGAAGACTTCCGCGCCACCATGGCGCAGCGCCTGGTCCGCCTGCTGCAGATCTGTGCAGGCCACGTGCCTGGCGTCTCGGCCCTGAACCTGCTGTCCCTGCTGAGGAGCTCCGAGAACCCCTCCCTGGAGGACCTGTGAGGCCCCCGGCCGCCCTCCCCTGCGGCTGGGTGCCCAGACCGACAGTCACTGTTGCTGGAGATGGTGCCAAAGCTTGGCAGGCCTGGGTCAGCGGGCAGTTCCCTCCAGGTCCAAAGTCCTCGTGTTCCAACAGGAAGTGCCAGGGGGGTCGGTGGAGGCAGTTCAGCTGGTCGGACTCCAGCCCCCCCACCTCTCATGCCCACGCCAGCAGAGCCCCAAGTCTTCATCCATCTGACGTCTTTCCTTTTGAGACTTCATTTGAACAAAGGGTCCATGGCTAAAAGTTTGAACATCACTGAACTCATCCACCACGTTGATTTTGTAGATGAGGAAACTGACTCCAAACAGTTAAGAGGCAAGGTGGGTAAGGACTTCCCTGGTCCTGTGACTAAGACTCCGCGCTCCCAATGCTGAGGGCCTGGATTCGACCCCTGGTCAGGGAACTAGATCCCACATGTCGCAACTAAAGATCCTTCACGCCCCAGCTGAGACCCGGTGCAGCCAAGTAAATATTTTAAAAAGAGTTGGGCAGTGGGAGCTTGAACTCTGTGAGCCTAGTCCGACTCCACATCCTGGCCTCGCTGTTCTTACGGGACTGCGGAGCCTGTTTCTCCAGGTGTTAGATGGAGACTGCTCAGCTCACCTTGCAGGCGTCGTAAGGGTGAGTGACATGGTGGTAAAGGTGAAGTGCCTGAGGTGTGTTGTCTTACTCCTGCGCTTGTTTGGGTGCTTCATGTATTTCATAATAAACGTGTGAGTCTTGCACGGCGCCAGGGAAGCGCTCCACGAACAGTTACTTGAACTAGTACGTGAAATCACACAGAGCTAAGTTACAAAGCTGGCGCACACCCAGGAATTACACCATGAAGCCTTAAGGGAGAGCGCCTGAGCGAGGGCTGGTTTCTGGGCTGGCCGCAAGGGACTGTGCGATGACGGCCGCTTTCCTTGTCCTCGGGGTCTGCTTAGAATCTGGCCGTGCTGGGGGGGCTGCAGAAGCCCTGGCTGCCAGGTGTGAGCTGCAGCCGTGCCCCTGTGGCCGGCCGGACACGCCCGTGGGAGCCTGGGTGAGGAGGAGGTCTGGTGGGAGAGGAAGAGAGCCAGATCCTGGTTTCCTTGCAGCGATCCAGCGCCCTCCCAGCCCCCGCTCCATCCTCAGGCCCGGCCCTGCTTGGTGCCCTGGGCAGTGCCAGTGCCGCAGGGCCTCTGCTCTGACATCACCGTGGCAGGCGCAGCTCACACACTTCACTGACGGTGGGCCAACCTGAACCTCAGTGCAGGCGTCATGAGGGTGGGGCCCACCTTTCTCCTCTCCTCCTGGGCTCCTCTCCACCCCTGTCCTCGCTCGGTAAGGTTTGCCGAGGCCTGGCTGGTCTTCCAGGCAGCCCCCACTGAGAACTTCAGCCGTGGCGATTTTGGTTCAGGTCTCAGACGTCCCCCCACCTCTGCAGAGCTTCACGCTTTACAGAGCGCTTCTCACACAGTTGCTCCTGCCACCTGCCCTCCCCGCTGATCTGTGTGAAGTTGACAGTGTTTCCCCGTTTCACATTTAACGAAACCGAGACTGTTGTCCTCAGAGGCATATCCAGTCACACAGGTAGTCAGAGGCAGAGCCCAGCCCTGGGCCCAGTTCTCTGCTGCTTCTCTCTCGTTGTTCTCTTGTGCACCCAATCGTTGGACAGAGGTTTGGTCATTTCTACTGGGCAGTGAGAACCCAGGAACGGTGGACATGTGGACCTTGGGCCGGAGAAATCAGCCGTGTGGAGACAGTCTCCTGAAGAGCCTTTCACCGACTGGGGCCTGTTAGCACAGAGGCAGGCCCCATGGAGGGGAGGGTGGGGAGCAGGAGCCAAGAACTCCCTCCGCATCTGGGGAGGGAGGCCCCCTTCTGTGCCGAGGTGGGGAGTGGGTCTCCGCAGGGATGGACAGGATCAGCCGAGGCCCAGGAGGTCAGCTTCCCAGAACGACTTGGGGTCCTAGAAATCAGCCTTGTCTTCAGCCCCTCGGAGCCTGGGCCCTAAAGATGGGGCCCCGCAGGGCTGCTAGAGGGGAGCGGAGGGCGACAGGCTGACGTGTCTAAGCAGGGGTGTGGGCACGCCCTGCCTGCCACATCTGGGGTGGAGTCAAATGGGGTCCTCCATACCCCCTCCCCGCCCCCAGCCTGCACAGGGCACTCTCTCCCTCTCTCTCTCTCTGGTCCCTGTGCCACATTTTCTTCGCCACCTGGTGCCATTTAACAAGAGAAATGGCATCACATTTTCCAGCTGAGGACCTGGGAGCCTTCCAAGTGCTGGGGGAGCTCCATGCTGTCACGGCTCCAGCGAGCTCAGCGGGGTCCCCGGAACCCTGGAACTCTGCCTCTGCCTCACAGCGGAGCCAAGCCCTCAGGTTCGGGAGCCACCCAGGCAGTGGAGGCCAGCGACCCTGTCCGGGAGCCGGTGTGAAGGAGGGCCTGTCTCGATGCCCCTGTGGTGCCCGACACGGGTGCCTGGTTCCAGGGAGGGAGATGGGAAAGGCTGCCCTTGACTGCTCACGGGTCACATGCTCACAGGCAGGCCCCTCACGCTCGATGTGCCTGCATTTCCTTGTCTATAGTCTGGGGTCAGGCTAACATGCCTCTCTTCCCAGCCACTCACGAGGACCAAGAGCAAGAAGCTGTGATGTTAAACAAAAGAAACCTCAAAGCTAATGGAAGACCTCAGGCTGGCCACAGTCACGGGGCGGTCACGTCGGAGGTGGTTACTGATGGTGGGCATGGACCCCTGGGCAGCAGGTCCAAGGCAGTGGGCAGCCCGAGGCTCCATGCCCCTGAGAACACAGGAGGGAGGGGGACATCGGGGTCCCTGCTGTGAGGGTGCGGCACTGAGGCTGCCAGAGGGGCAGGGCTCGCTCAGGGGCAAAGGGTTCTTTGGGTCTTCAGGCCACCAGGTTGCAGGCAGCTCTCGAGCCCAGGCCCGAGGGGCTTGGGCTCCGAAGAAGGTGGCCCAGACCCAAGCATCCCGGCCCCAGGATGACGCTATTTCCCCTCTCTGCCCAGGAGGGGGCTCCGAGCTTGGCACCTGTGTCTCTGCCACCCCTCAGTGAGCAGAGGCAGGGGCGGCCTGGGGCTGTGGCTAAGACAGAGCAGCCTGGCCACAGAGGGGAAGTGATGCAGTGGGAAAGGACCCGGCCTTTGCGTCCCACTGCCTCGGGGTCTGTGGCCAACCTGCAGCATGACCTGGAGCGGCTCACTTCCCACCCCCGGGGCCCCGTGGCCTGGCGAGGTCCTCGAGAGGCTCAGAGAAACCCGAGGGCCAGGCGCCTCACCTGCCGGGCTCTGGCCCTCCACGCCCTCCGCAGATGGTGGCCCCGGGGGTTGGGGGGGAGAGTGGTTGCCTGGCTGTGCCCAGGGGTGTGGAGGGCGAGATGAGCGCAGGAGGTGATTGAACTAAAGCCGCACTGCGGGATGTCCCTCCCCAAACACACCTGGTATTGGGCCAGGCCTACCTGGCAGGACTCCAGCTCAAAGGGACCCTTTCCAGAAGATGCCTACTCACCTAACCCTTCCCCCACCACCCCTGCCCCTCTCAGTCTCCCCTGGGGCTGCGAGCATGCAAGCAGAGAATCATTGTGAAAGGACTTCTCACAGACAAGGGGGGAGGCAGGGGGAGGCTGAGGGGTGGGCTGCGGAGCCTGCTGCACCGTGAAGCTGTGAGGCCCACTCACGTGTGACCCTGGGGATGGGGATGAGGTCCCTGAACAGCCGCTCTGGGCGGGAGAGTGGGTGGCCATCCCCGGTACCTGTGACCTGG
>SJYC01013526.1:0-36996 GCA_006408675.1 Madoqua kirkii | reverse complement strand
GAGTTACTGCTCCCATCTCCCATTGTCATCCGTTTACTGCCCCTGTTGATCTCAGATCCCAGCACGCCTGCGCTGTGCCAGGACCATGCTGGTCAGTGCCAGGAGGTCAGCCTCAGACCCCGCCATTAGGCCCTATTCCAGTGGGAGAGACAGAGCAGGATGCAACGACAGGACAGGGTGATCCCAGCCAGAGCCAAGGAATGCCCCTAGCAGGTGGGGGAGGGGCACGGAGAAGGGAGAGGGGTGTGTTTGTGTGTGATAATTCAGCATTTAGAGTGCTTTGGAGAGTAGGAGATATGCCCTGAGTCCTGCAGAGCTGTCTTGCTGTAACAGAGCAGAGAAAGGGCATTCCTGGCCCAGGGAGCTGTGTGCAAAGGTGCAGAGAAGTCAGGGCAGGGGAAGGGGCTGGAGACTTGGGCAAACGGCCGCTGAGTGCCAGGTGAGGCTGTCAGAACCTTCCCTGTGGCCACTCCCACCCAGTGGCACCCAGGGGCACCCACCTCTGGGAGCGTGGCACTCCCTCAGCTCCATCACTTGGGCTCACCCCTTCTGTCACCTCCAGACCCTTTAGCCCTCCCCTGGGCACAGGTGGGAGCCCACCCCTATCTTCTCTGTTGTCAGTGACTCAGGCCAAATTCTCCCTTACTCAGAAGCGAAATCCGACCTCTCTCCCGTCTCTGGCGGCTCCCCAGCTGCCTGATCCAGACCTGGGGATGGGGAAGGGCGGTTGCAGGGTGGTGGGTGGTAGGAACACTGCCCAGGGTCACACGGAGAATCGAGGAGAAGCCAGGAGGACACAAACGCCTGTGTTCTGGCTCGTACCCTTCGGGGGACTCTGCATGGGTTCCCGGGGCCCACCGGGCCTCTTGAGCATCTCTTCACTCCCCTGAGCTGCAGAGAATCTGAGGACCAGCCCCGAGCGTCCTGCCTGGATTCAGGACGGTGCTGACGACTCTGGCGCAGGTGAAAGTCTGTGTTGGCGGCTCCTGCGGTCAGCGAGACCCGGGGCACCTGGACCGCCCGCGTTCGGGCACCGGAAGGCGGGGCTGCGGGAGGGAGAGGTGGGACCAGGGCTAGAGGCGTGACGAGGGCGGGGTCAAGGAGGGAGGTGGGGCCGAGGAACCCCAAGCCTTGGGGGTAGCAGGAAAGGGGCGGGGCCAGGAGCTGGTAGAAGGGGTGGGTCCAAGGCCCACTTGCAGGGAAAACGGAAGGTTGTGTAGGAGCAGAGCACCGACATCACCTGTAGACTCCAAACTCCGGACCGCCGCGCTCACGCGGGGTCCCCGTCCTCAAACGAGGCCCGAGGACCTCGACCCGAGCCGGGCGGGGTTCAAATGCAGAGGCTTGGCCCCGACTTTTGGGAGAAGTCGCCTCCCCGGCTCTGTCCCCCTCCTCCGGCTCGGCGCTCCGCGCTCGGAGCTGACCTCAGAGCTATGTCCTAGGAACCGGCAGGCTGGCGGGGCAGAGCGCACCTGTCCAGGGTGGAGGCGCGGTATGGCCTCCGCCGAACACTGTCCTCTCTGGGTCTGTTTCCGAGCTAAGGTCATGGTGGGCAGCTCCAGACTTGCACCTTGGTTGCGTGCACGCGGGTTTGAGAAGGGAAGCTGAGCTCCAGCACCCAGCGCCAGCCCCCACCTCCCAACCCCAGCTCCCTCGCGACCTCAGGAGCGCGGGCGCCTCCGGTCCCTCCCACAGGCAGCTGGAGCCTGAGTCACGAACTGCCTCTCAGGGAGACAAACGAGCCTCGGGTCCTCCCCTGCAGATCTCCCCATCACGTACATTCTTCGGCATCTGCACTGGCAGGGAATCCATGGTCCCCTGCAACGTCTGCTTCTTGGGTAACCTTCCACCATAGACGAAATGGGAGCAAGATGGGCTTGGCAATGACTCACAGAGGGCACCCACGGTGGAATCACCGTCTTCTTAGCACTGCGGTGGGGGATCCCAAAAGGCTCCAGGCTCTGATGTTCAACCGGTGACCCGTTGGCCTCTCCCTGCAGCCTTGCGGAAGAAGAGTTAGCAGCCCATCTTGCAGATGAGAAAACTGAGGCCCAGAAATGTTGATCTTATTAGAGCCAGAATTATTAGAGCTGGAATTCCAACTCACATTAGTCTGGATCCAAAGTGAAGAATAGATAGGTGTTCTCAGTGTGAGGGGCTGGAAAGGCATTCCAGGAAGAAACAACCCGTGGGAGGGCCCAGGGGTTCCTGGAGGAGTTGATGTGCCAGGTGTTAGGCATTGAGAGTGCTGCCAGGCCTCTGGGCCAGGGGCCTCCAACTGCTTTCTCTGTACTAAACTGGTCAGAAGGTAGGTTTGGGGCACACAGTGCAGGTTCCAGGCCAGACTCCAGCCCTTCCAGGCTGTGTGCCAGTCACAAGTCATTCCCTGTCCCAGGGTCTTGGGTTTCTCTCTAGGAAGGCTGGGCAGACTGGTTACCTGCCACCTAGAATCCGGATGCTGAGGCCCAACCAGGTTCTTAATGTACATCCCTGATCTCTCCTCTCAGGACCTTGCCCAGCCAGACCTGGGCACCAGGCGAGTACTCAACAGGGAGGGTTGTGCACAGGCATATTCACACTGCCACACACACATACACACATGCCCATGTGCAATGAAGACCCTCACAGCCATGCCAGCCCCAGATGTGTACACTCTCACTCATGTTCTCAAGCACACTCAGATACCCACACACTCCAGATCCCAGCTTTCGGAGCTGGGGTGGGGCAGGTGCCCTTCATGAACGGGGACTCAGCTCCTCTGCCCGCCCCATGGGGCTTGCTGCAGATGCCAGGGGTATTTTAAGCCTGGATCAATGGATGACTTTTGGTGATACAGGCTTGGGGGCGGCGGGCAGTGGAGACGAGGGGATGGTGCTCTGGTGCCTTGTCATGGAGAGAGATCCCAGGGTCCAGGGAGGGCAGCTTGGACAAAGGGGTCCTCCCTTAACTGGACTGCTCCATCTGTAGATCCCCTTGCCCAGCATGTGGCTGGGCACCTGGGGGACAGTGTCAGCTGAGTGGATAGTCAGACCCCAGAGCTCAGCCAGTCAGCTGTGGTCTCTCTTTGCATTTGCCCTCTCTGTGTCATCCTGCACCCCAAGGCTGAGTGTTCACATGGAGGGGGCATTGAGTGCCTGGCATGGACCCAGTATGTGGGCATCTATGGTTCCTGGCTGACCACTGAACCAGACTGAGATGGGGAGGAAGCCATGGATGTGGGGAGGAGCTGGAGGTTAGACATCAGTCCCTGGGGGGTATGGTAGGGGGGTGCCTGGAATCCAGCTCCTTCATTGGCTAAATGGAGACATATATCCTGATTGCAGTCAACTTGGTGTGGAAGCTGGGCAGAGCATCCAATGATGCCAAGAGAGTAGGGTCAGGAGAGGGGTCCAGGGAGAAGCAGAGCATTGGAAGACTTGCTCTGGGTCGGGTCATGTTCCCCGGGAAAAGGTCACAGTCCCAGGGAGCAGTGACAAGCCTCTTGAAACCTAGTGCCCAGCAATAGGGTGGGAAGGAGGGGAGAAGCAGCTCCCCTCCGAGACTCAGGGACCCAGAGGGCTGCTTGGCAGTGTGTTGAGGGCACTGATACAAACTAGACAGTCTGTGCCACGGATTCCATTTCTAGGAATACCAGCTGAGGAAGCACCAAAGGATGCACCAAAAAATATAAAGTTCTAAAGCAGAATGATATGCTGAAAGTTTGACAGCAAAATGTAAACGAAAAACCAGTTATAGAGCAGTTTGTAAAGCATGTTTTCACCCAAGCCAGGTTCTTAATGTACATCCCTGATCTCTCCTCTCAGGACCTTGCCCAGCCAGACCTGGGCACCAGGCGAGTACTCAACAGGGAGGGTTGTGCACAGGCATATTCACACTGCCACACACACATACACACATGCCCATGTGCAATGAAGACCCTCACAGCCATGCCAGCCCCAGATGTGTACACTCTCACTCATGTTCTCAAGCACACTCAGATACCCACACACTCCAGATCCCAGCTTTCGGAGCTGGGGTGGGGCAGGTGCCCTTCATGAACGGGGACTCAGCTCCTCTGCCCGCCCCATGGGGCTTGCTGCAGATGCCAGGGGTTATTTTAAGCCTGGATCAATGGATGACTTTTGGTGATACAGGCTTGGGGGCGGCGGGCAGTGGAGACGAGGGGATGGTGCTCTGGTGCCTTGTCATGGAGAGAGATCCCAGGGTCCAGGGAGGGCAGCTTGGACAAAGGGGTCCTCCCTTAACTGGACTGCTCCATCTGTAGATCCCCTTGCCCAGCATGTGGCTGGGCACCTGGGGGACAGTGTCAGCTGAGTGGATAGTCAGACCCCAGAGCTCAGCCAGTCAGCTGTGGTCTCTCTTTGCATTTGCCCTCTCTGTGTCATCCTGCACCCCAAGGCTGAGTGTTCACATGGAGGGGGCATTGAGTGCCTGGCATGGACCCAGTATGTGGGCATCTATGGTTCCTGGCTGACCACTGAACCAGACTGAGATGGGGAGGAAGCCATGGATGTGGGGAGGAGCTGGAGGTTAGACATCAGTCCCTGGGGGGTATGGTAGGGGGGTGCCTGGAATCCAGCTCCTTCATTGGCTAAATGGAGACATATATCCTGATTGCAGTCAACTTGGTGTGGAAGCTGGGCAGAGCATCCAATGATGCCAAGAGAGTAGGGTCAGGAGAGGGGTCCAGGGAGAAGCAGAGCATTGGAAGACTTGCTCTGGGTCGGGTCATGTTCCCCGGGAAAAGGTCACAGTCCCAGGGAGCAGTGACAAGCCTCTTGAAACCTAGTGCCCAGCAATAGGGTGGGAAGGAGGGGAGAAGCAGCTCCCCTCCGAGACTCAGGGACCCAGAGGGCTGCTTGGCAGTGTGTTGAGGGCACTGATACAAACTAGACAGTCTGTGCCACGGATTCCATTTCTAGGAATACCAGCTGAGGAAGCACCAAAGGATGCACCAAAAAATATAAAGTTCTAAAGCAGAATGATATGCTGAAAGTTTGACAGCAAAATGTAAACGAAAAACCAGTTATAGAGCAGTTTGTAAAGCATGTTTTCCCTGGTAATGGGACTAAGGCAATTTCATTTTATCCCTTTGTTCATCTATTCTCTTTTTTTCTATAAAATTGTAATAAAGCCTTTTAGTAGGGTAGGGTTTTCTGGGCTGGATCCAAAGCATGTTTGTGGGTGGAGGAGAGAGGAGCAGTCTGTTTTTGGCCAGGGCATAAGGAATGGGGGAGGGCTTTGTAGAGAGGTCACCCTCCTTCCTGTCTTAGCCCTGAAATTAGCCTGTCAGCCCCTCATCTCATCAACAGAAAACCTGATCCTCCTTTAAATGTAAATCTGTCTCCTTCCTGCCTCCACCTCCTCCATTTTTATAAGCTGATCCCAGTTACTGAGTGAAGACAGGATGCAAGAGGGAGCAGGAAGCACCCAAGGAGCCCAAATTCTTCATCTGAAACCAGAGGCTAGAGTTACTTCATTCATTCAGCGGATGTGGCAGAAGTCTGTACTGTGGGGGACACCAGGAAATTGGCACACGCAGCCGGTGCCCTCCTAATGCTCTCATCTAGACAGTGGGAGGCCCCACACTGACCCCTCCCTGCCAGGAGAGGCAGTTCCTGGTGTTAAAATGAGAAACTGAGGCAGGGAAAAGCAAGGTACCTCACCTGGGTTGCTCGGATCACATTCTGCAGTTAAAACCAACTTCAGAATCATAACTGAGCAGTGCTCTGAGTAGGTTCCCCGCCCCACCCCCCAGGCCCCTACCCCTACCCCGGGGCTTGAGAAAGGACCTGAGAGTCCAGTGGGGACCAAGGGGAGTCCCTGCGGTAAACCAGTCTCCTCCCTTTCTCACCTTGGCTGGCAAGAGAGATCCAGGTAGCTCCGGACTAGGCCTTGTCCACCGCTCATAGGCGTGTGGTCACCGCAGGACCCCAGCCCAGCGTCCAGGAAGTTCTGGGACTCAGGTTCGTGTCCCAGGGTTAACACTGAACCCGAGGCAGCCTGGAGGGGACCTAAACTTGGCCTTCTGCTGAGGCTCTGCTGGAAGTTTCCTTCCCATTTAACAGCTAGAACATCGAGGCGCGCAGAAGGGAATGGCCCTGCCTTAAGCCACACTTGTGTCTGGATCGGAACTGGCTTAGGGCACGGGGAGGATGAGGGACAACAGTGATCCGCCAGGGCTGCCCGATCCCTTCAGTCCCCGCACCTGTAAACACAAGCGCTCCCGCGGCGGGCCTAATATCCGAAGGAACAGTCCCGAGAGCCTTGGGCTGAGCGCCCTGGAGCGCCCGTTCCGAGGACCGGTCTCGGCGGGCCTTCGGGGAGGGTCTCGGTGGGGCGCTCCGCCGGTGAGAGGCCCGCCGCGCCACCGCCCTCCCGGCGCCGCGGCCGCGCTCCTCCCCCGGCCCTGCCTCCCTCCCGCCTGCCCTCCTTCCCCCGCTCCCTCCCTCCCCCGCCCGCCCGAGCCCGCGCGGAGCCGGAGCCGCAGCCAGAGCGCGGGGCAGCGCGGAGCGGGCGGCGGGAAGGCAGCGGTATCTGGCGGCCCGCCGCCCCCGCTAGGCCCGGGACCCGCACACCCGCCGGGCCGGGACTGGGCGCAGGCGAGGACCCGCCGCCCGGCCCGGGGGGGTGGGCAGTCCCAGGGCGCAGACTGGCCGGCTCAGGTCCGAGGTGAGCCTACGAAGAGTACGCGCCCACCGGAGACGCGGCCCCGCGAGGCCCAGACCGAAGCCCGGCCCGGGGCCTGGGGTCCTCGCGGGAAGCTGACGACAGAGGCGGTGTCCTCCAGGACCCAGCGGCAGGGCGGCGAGGCGGGCGCGATCACAGCGGGCGCGGACCAGCGGGCCCGGAGCGAGGCGGGAAGGAGCCGCGGCGCGCCGCCATGCGCCGGGTGCTGTAGCCGAAGGCGCGGGCCCGATGGAGCGGGCCGGTGCGCGGGGGCTGCGCGGCCGCCTCGGCCCGCCGGGGCTCGGGCTCGGGCTCGGGCTCGGGCTGGCGCTGCTGCTGGCGCGGCCGCCGTCGAGCCGCGCGGGGGCCCCCGAGGCGCAGGAGCCGGCTGCTCCCGGCACAGCAGCCCCAGCCGGGGGCGACCGCTGCCGCGGCTACTACGACGTGATGGGTCAGTGGGACCCGCCCTTCAACTGCAGCTCAGGCGCCTACAACTTCTGCTGCGGCACGTGCGGCTACCGCTTCTGCTGCCACGACGGGCCGCGGCGCCTGGACCAGAGCCGCTGCTCCAACTACGACACGCCGGCCTGGGTGCAGACTGGCCGGCCGCCTGCGCGCGCCCGCGACGCCGCCGCGCCCCGGGACCCAGGCCGCGAACGCAGCCACACGGCCGTCTACGCGGTGTGCGGCGTCGCCGCGCTGCTGGTGCTAGCGGGCATCGGGGCGCGCCTGGGCCTGGAGAGGGCGCACAGCCCGCGCGCGCGGCGCGCCGTGACCAGGTGAGCGCGCGCGGCCCGGGGCCGGGGCCCGGGATCCCCTCCCAACCCCCTGGACGGCCAGCCTGCCGGGTGGGCTCCCCCTCGCGAGCCTTCTTTCTTCCTGACCCTCGGAATCTCCGGTCCTCTCAATAGCCCCCTCCTCCAGGCTTTGCCTCCCGGCTTCTGAGTCTCCAGGTCTGTTTCTCCCCCATCCCCCCTTCACGGAGGGAGAAGCCGATACTGCTCCGTCTCCCCTTGACCTTCCTGCGGGAGCTTGGTGCTGAGCCGCCTTTCCCCACAGCTCCAGCCTCTTCTGGAGTTGGGGGTAGGACAGGTCGCCCGACTGAGGGCACAAAGTCCGTGCCTAGGGGAGAGGGCCTGGGGCCAGAGCCCCACCAGCGCTGGGGTAGGGGGCGTGCACTGATGTAGCGTCGGCATCTCAGGCCCCCAGGGAAGGGACATTTTCTGTGGCTCCCTTGGCTCTCTCCCCTCCTGCTTCCCTTCCCACTGCTCACCCCCCCAACCCCAAAGCTGTGACTCAGGGCTGACCTTATTTCCCTAGTGTTTCTAGAATAACTCCCCATCTCATCCCACTCAGTGCCCCTGGGTAGATGGGGATCCGCATTGGGTGCGGTACAGGTTCCATTCGGCTGCGGTCTGGACAGGTGCTGAGTTCTGAGTTTTGTGTTAAGTGGGGGTCACAGGACCCGGTTCCCTACCAAAGCTGGGAAAGGGACTCTGGGATTCGGTGTCCCAAACCTAAACCTCCACTTACACCCCATTCCCTGACACACACTCACACGCCCCCAGTCACCCCCATGTCCTGGGGCCTGTGTTCTCCTCACTGGCTCATCCAGGCCCGGCTCCTTGGGTGTGTGGGCTGCTGACATGGTGCGCGACAGGCTGGTACTTAGAAGTGACCTTGGATAGCGGCCCCCCTGCCTGGGTGGGCTAGGTGTTACTGCTTCCCCACTCCTAGACTTCCTTCAGGGGCAGGAGGGCCCCCTTGGCGCTGTATGGGAGGTGTCCCAAACCTAAACCTCCACTTACACCCCATTCCCTGACACACACTCACACGCCCCCAGTCACCCCCATGTCCTGGGGCCTGTGTTCTCCTCACTGGCTCATCCAGGCCCGGCTCCTTGGGTGTGTGGGCTGCTGACATGGTGCGCGACAGGCTGGTACTTAGAAGTGACCTTGGATAGCGGCCCCCCTGCCTGGGTGGGCTAGGTGTTACTGCTTCCCCACTCCTAGACTTCCTTCAGGGGCAGGAGGGCCCCCTTGGCGCTGTATGGGACTCTCACCCTCCAGACCACCCAGCCCACCTGCTCGAAGGCAGCTGGAGGCGGAGCCAGGACTGGAACCCTGGCTTCAGCTGCTGTGCTGCGTGCGATCTGGGGCCTCTCACCCTGAGTGCTGGATGCTTCAGGGGCAAGGCCTGGGCCTCCTGAGCTTGGAGCCTCCTGGAGCTGGATGAGGGGAGAGAACAGGGCCTGTCCTTGATCCGAGCGGGGAAGCAGGAACTGGGGGCCATGATGGTGGAGGGGAGTGGCTGCAGCAGCCTAGGGACACATTCACCCAGAACCCACTTTATCCTCAGGGGAGCAGGAAGCAGGTCTAGGGAGCTTCAGGAAGAGCTGGGCCACCCCTGATGTGCTGTGTCCGTGGGCCAGTGCCTTTCCTTGTCTGGCCTTTAGGCTCCTATGTGCCCTGACTCCAATCTCTTCTTTGGGGAGACCTGGAGCTTGTGTGTGATGTGCTCTGAACCCCTGCCTTCCTCCCCTCGAGTCACACCCTTAATTCTGCTTTGTTGAGCTTGCTGGTCAGGGAAAGCTTCTCCGATGGCTTAGTGGGGAGCCCGAGTCTGTCTCTGGAGAAAGTTTGTGCAAAGGCTCAGAGGCATGAAAATCGCTCAGGTGTTTGGGAAAGCTGGCTGTTGGGTGCTCAGAGATGAGACCATGGAGGTGAGCAGCCAAGGAGTAAGCAGGGCACGTGGATGGGCTCAGGCAGGCGCTAGGAGACCTCTGGCTCCTGCCACATTGCAGCCAAACTGTGCCATCCCAGGTGTCCCATCTCCAGTGTGCTTCAGCATGAGTCAGTCATGAGGCCCAGCGAGGAGGAAATCATGGGCTCTGGGTTCTGAAGGCAGCTGGGCTGAAGACTGGGTTTGGCTGTCTGTGGGGAAGGCTCAGTCAGATCCTGTCACAGCTGGGTGGGGGCTGGGTGTCCTGGTACCCAAGGTCACACAGCCTTTCGTGCGGGGCTGGCACTGCGGGGGTCTCCTGGCTCCTCCTTCCCCACACTATCCATCTTCCCTGCTTGTGCTGGCAGCTAAGTCCCGGAACACAGCAGAAACCCCTGCGGCAAGAGGGGAGGAGGTAGGCAGGTGAAAAAAAAAAAAAGCCTTCCTGGTAGAGGAAGGATTCTGGTGGGCTTTGAGGAATGAGTAGGAGTTTTCCCAGAGGAGACGGAGAAGGAGTGGCACAAAGTCCAGGAGCCAGAGACGCTCAGATGCTTGTGTTGAGAGAGGGGGCACAACATGGAGGGTCTTGGGGAGCAGACTCCAGAACAGGGAGGAGGAGAGCCTTTGGAAAATAAGGTGGCCCTGGTTACATGTGACCCCCTTCGTTTCCTGACCTGCTCTGAGAGTTGGCCATGTTGGGGCTACAGGTCATGTCTGGGAGGAGAAAGTAGATATTTGGGGCTAATCACCAGGGAGAGGGGAGGCCAAAAGGGTTGAAAGAGCTGCCCAGGGCCACACAGTGAGCAGTCATGGAGGGGGGGCTGCCTCTGATGGGCCAAACCTGGCTGACAGGGAAAGAGGCTGCCTGTCACCACTCTCCCTACAGGACGCTGACGGAACTCCTGAAGCAGCCCGGCCCTCAGGAGCCACTGCCTCCACCTCTGGGCCCACCTCTGGGTAGCTGTGTCCAGGTGCAGATGGGTGATGGCCTTCCCCGGGGCTCCCCCCACAACAGCACAGGTGAGGCGGCTAGTGGCCGGGCCTTTGTTGATCCGCAGCACAGAGCCGCCTTGTCAGGAGGGCCTGGGAGCAGGGGACCGGGGCGCTGAGGCTGTGAGCCATTTCTCAGATGGAAGTGAGCTGCCCGCCTCTGTGAGGGGACTAGTCAGCCTCTCTGAGGGGGGAGTGGGCAACTAGTCAGCTCCTCGTGGTGGACAGGGGTCCCTCCCAGGGTCTTGCAACCTCCAGCCTCTGGGACTCTGTGGAGAAGATTCCAGATTCAGGGATGCCCAGTTCAGATTCTGGGTCTGCCTGGTCCTAGGCTCTGGCTCAGAGCCCTGGGACAGAGCCCTGGCCTGCATCTGTGGCCTCTGGTGGGCCTTTTCCTTCCAGCTGGCGCCTCCCTCTTGGACTCCTGCTGGCGACGCAGGCTTGACAGCATCTCCCCTCCCCCCATTATGGGTTCCAATCCTCAAACATTCTCTTCCTCTCTGGGAGGAGCCGATCTTGAGCCCCAGTGCCAGGCTCCAATCGAACAAGCTGGCAAGTCATCCGTTAGATGAGCACCCCCTCAGGGCTGGCTGCAATTATTCACGTTTATTCTGAGCCAGGCCCTGTCCGAGGTACTGGAGCTTCTGCCATCAGGAGACAGAGGAGGAATAACTTCCTAAGTCATCTCACAAGTTATCATTAATTGCCCTCCGGGAGTGGGCTGCAAAGAGGTGCAGGATGTCTTCCGGTCAGCGAGCCGAGTCTCATCTCCTCCTTCCAGACAAGAAACGCCCCAACAACGTGCCCCTGGGTTCGGTGACTGCGGGGCCCCCGCGCGCCCCCCGGCTGCAGGGGGGCGGCAACGTGACGCTGCAGCCCGACTTCGCTAAGTACGCCACCCTCAAGGCAGCCGCGCTCAAGGCCGCAGGTGAGAGGCGGGTGTGTGCGGGGAGCGCCGGGCCCACTGCACCCCTGGAAGTGCACGCGCTTGGATTATGAGGCTCGGCGTCCCAGTTCTAAAGTTCCCGGCGCTCCAGCCAGCGTCCGCATCGCCCCCTGGCCGATCGGCTCCCACGCCTCGGCCGCACCGCACCCCTCTCTGATCAGGCCGCGGGTCTGGGGCCGGGTAGCCGAATCTAGAGCCGGGGGGCGTAGCCTGTACCCTCCCGAGTGGGTCTGAGACCCCCGCCTTTGCCGTCCGTCCCCGCCAGGAGGCGCTGAGGCCCCGCCCCCGGGACCTGGTCACGCCTCGAGGTCTGACTCTGCCCCTGAGGTCTGACCCCGCCCCGAGGTCTGGCCCCGCCCCCAATTCACGGCTCTCTGTCCCCGCAGAGGCCTCCGCTCCGGACTTCTACCAGCGTTTTCCTGCCACGGAACCCGCCCCACTGACCCTCCAGACGCGAGTCCGGAGGTCCCCCGAGGACTTGCCTGAGCTGCTCGACGCCTGCCCCTGGGCCCCCCCGGGCTACGCGTCTCCCGCCGGTTCCACCCCATCGGGCCACTACAAGGCCTGGACCGCAGGCCGCCCCGTCCGGCCCGCAGCCCGCGGCCACCTGGCAGTTCACGCCTCTCCCGCGCCGCGACGGCCGGGCCACGCGCCCCGGAGCCAGTTCAGCGTGGAGAAGCTGCCTGAGGCCTTCAGCCCGCAGGCCCCTGGCCTTTACGGCAGCGCCGGCCGCGGAACCCGGCACCTGAGCACCAACAGCAAAGCTGAGGTCACTGTGTGAAGAAGGGGCTGCCAATTCTCTCAGGCGTTGCAGCGCCGGAGCCCTCTTCTGCCAGGGGGACTTGCCACGGGGCCCGACCGGGGTGGGGGGGAGGGCCGGCGCCCAAGCCGCGGATGGAGGGGTGCCAGCCTTGAAGTCCAGCCCTTCTGCCTGCCCAGACTGGACCAGGAGGAGCCTTGGAGTCTTGCAGGGATGAGACACACTGGGTAAGGCCAGTGGTTCTGACCCGGGGGCTCCTTGTGTAAATAAACCCTTTTCTGTGACTCCCATCCCTGAGAATAAAGGGGCCCCAGCTTGGCTCTCAGAGGCACTGATGGTGGAGGTGTTGGTCATTGACTGGACAGACGGCAGTGCCAGCAGAGGGCACAGCATGTGCAAGAGCAGAGGACTGAGAGCTGGTGGGCAAGTGCTCTGGGAGCTGGGGAGAAGTAGCTGGAGAGGGTGGTCAGGGCTGAATGCCAGCCAGAATGTCCACTCCAGGAGGAGCCATGGGAGAGGGGCAGCTAGGTCCCAGCCATCTTGAAGGTTGGCACAGGGGAGAGAGCTGGTGGGCCTCCAAGGGTCCATGACCCTGAATGGAGGAGAGCCCCTCTAGCCGGTCACCTGCTTGACTTCGCTGAGCCTGGCTGATCCTCATTGACATTGTCTGGCCCTGGGCCGGCCCCTGGGCTGCAGGCCACTTGGCCAGCTTGGCCTGGGGCCACCCCCCTGATGGGCATGGGCAGTGGGCCGGGAGACAGCTGGTACTCAGGATGGGGGAGCCTGCTCCCAGTGGCTGCTCTGGGGGAAATGGGGATGGGGCTGCTGGACCCAGAGCCTTGGCAGTGGCCCCACCAGGGTGCTTGCCTCTCCTCAGGCTTGGCACTGCCAGCTCTCCCCACTTTCCCTGGCTGTGGCCCAGGGCACTGCCAGCACCCTGCAATCATCAAGCTCCTCTGTGCCAGGCACTGGTGGGAGGTTGAGGGCTGGGTTATGCCCCTCACTGGATATCTTAGGCATGGTATACTGTTTCAATAACAATGGCTGCCATTTGCTATTTCTTGACATGTGGCTGGACAGATCAGGAAACTGAGGTCCTGACACCTCAGTACCTTGCCTAGGTCACCCAGTTGGCCGCAGTTTAGGACTCTTCTGCATTCTGCCGGCACTGTGGGTCTGGTGGTGGAATGGCGGCGTGTGTTGGCAGAGGGGCCCCTTGCTCCCAGCCAGTCTCCGGCCTTCCTCCTGCTGGCTGGGCTGCCCTGAGGCCCCCAGACCCTCCAGCTATTCACCTGTAGGAGGGTCCACCTTGCCCTTTCTTACATTCTCTTGAGAAAACCAAGGCCCAGAAGCCCCAGGTCAGAACAGAGCCCAGGGTCCATGGTTATGCCTGCAGTGGGGACCCCCATGGCTCACAGGGAAGGTGGCTCTCACACCCTCAACCCAGGGTTGGGGTGCCCCCAAGAGGATCCTGCAGCTGTACAGAGCTGGAGGAGGGGGGTGGGTGCTGAGTCACAGATCCTGTAGAGACTCACAAAAGAATCGAGTTCCTGGGCACACATCAGCCACCCACAGCCATGCACCCTGGTGACAGGCCCTGGAGAGGCTGGGCTGGGAGGTGGGTGTGACCTCGTTGCTCATTCAGTCCCAAGGGCCCTGGATCTTCATCCCGAGGGCCAGGCCTCCGCTGGAAATGCTGCTCTAGTAACTGGACAAGGACCAGCTACAGTGGCCTCCCAGCCCCCACCTCGCACCCCCACAGGCTGTTCTGGCCCTCAGGTCAGTGGCCTGCTGTATGTCCTTCAGAGAAGGGAGTGGCTTAGATAGCTCAAGGGCCCTGGCCCATTTCTCAGCTGGGGGCCGGGTCATGGACCACGCACTTCAGCCCCCAGACTCATCCCCACGGGCCTTGCTGACTCGCCTGCCTGCACGGCCCTGCACTGCTTGTGGCCGGGCCCCTCCCCAGCCTCACAGGCCCTCCCCACACACTGGCACTTCACATGCGCCGCATGGTGCACACTGGCCAGCAGGCCATCACAGGCAGGGGCTGGCTGTCTGCACACAGCCTGAAGGGACGCCCCCCACTCTGCCACCCGCCCAAGGGGACCCAGCTGGGAAGCACAGGAGCTGGACTCGGATGTGACCTGCAGGCCACATCTCAGAAGCTCTCTGCCTCCAGGGAGATGGGGAAACCCAACTGGGGAGAGGCTTCTCAAGGGTGAACCCAGGAGGGTTTAGCACCTCAAATCCCAAAGACCTGGTGTCGTCTGCTAAGCAGCCAGCTGTGTCCTGCATACAGTGACCTCTGACCCCAGTAACACCACCATCAACACCCCTTTTCACCCAGGTCTGTCCCAGCCCTGAAGTGTAAGCCAGACAGCCAGCGCTTGGAGGACGGGGCCAGGAGCATGGGCGGGCAAGGAAGGTCTGTCAGCCCAAAGCCCTTGGGACATCTCGGTAGAAGGGGAGAGGCGGCCCCTGGTTCTGGACTCACTGGAGGCTAAGCCATGCGGCCGCCTGGCTGGTCATCCCAGCGGTCACGCCACAGACCCCACACGCTTCACACCGGGTGGTACCAATCTGTGTTTATTCAATAACCTACATCCAGGATTCAGTGAATGATTCCACATCAAGGAAGCCACAGGCATAGCCCGCTTTTCAGTGAAAAACCGACCCCCTCCCACCCTGAAACCATAACGAGAAAAGGCACAGTATATACACACGACACGAAGGCTGGCTCACCCAGGGGGCAGGAGCCATAGAGGTGGGGAGCGGAAGAGAAGTGGGTGAGGTCCAAGCTTATGGCTGAGGCCTGCTCTCGGCGTGAGGGGAGCCCTTGCTGCATGTCTCCTCCGTCTGTGCTGGGGGCCCTGCCCACTTTCTGCCCCAACCAGCCCAAGGGGCTGAGAGGCACAGGGACGGAGGAAGGCAGCCCCTCGGCCTCCTCGAAGGCCCCAGGAGAAACGGCCTCAGGTAGACGCCAAGCCTGGGCATCCAGAAAAGTGGGGCCACTCTCCCTCACAGGCCCCCTCAAGGAAGGGGGCTTCGATCCTAGTGCCCACCTTGGGCAACGCTGTACCCACCTCAAAAAGCAGCTTGTCTGGAGACGGGTGGGGTCTGGTCCCTGCCAGCCTGGCTTATTTTCAGGTCAAGAATTAGGGATAAAAATAGACTGTGGAGGTAGGAGTTGGGGTGGGAGGGAGCCCGAGAGAGAGGGGAACCCACACTGAAGGCCCCTGGTCCTCAGTCCTGGTGGGTGGCTTTATCTCTCCCAGCCCCCTAGGGGCCTACCCCGAGTCTGGGCTGACATCCCAGGGGGCGGAGGAGTGGGAAGGAACAGGACAATTAAATAAGACCATTTATTTTTTTAAAAAATTAAAAAATAATGCCAACATGATTTCACCCATCCCCAAGCCTGCCCCCTGCCTCCCACCCACCTCCCCAGGGCTGGGCTCGCTCCTCCCCTGGCTGTCCTGTGTAATGAAGAGAAAACAATGAACTCGCTTTGTCAGGCACCGGGGAGGGGACGCGGACCTGGGGAGAGAAATAAAGATGCCACAGCAACTCAGCCTTGCATCACGGCAACCCCAAGCACACGGATATAAAAACATTCGTATAAAAGGGGGGTGTGCTGGGCACAGTGCCACGAGTGGAGCGCACGGTGCCCAGAGACCTATGTACCCCAGAGAGAAAGCCTGATTAAAAAAAAACAGGAAGCAGAAGAGGAGCGGGAGATTTTCAGAGGAGTCTTGGGAGGGCTGGAGATGGGGCTGGGCAGCCTGAGAGCTCCCCCTGCCACTTTCAAGTCAGGGAACCTCCATTTCCTGCCCGCCCTGTCTTTCCCTGCTCAGGCCCATGGGGGCCCAGGCTGAGACCTCTCTCTGCAGCAGCTCCCTGGGGCCCACTAGCCCGAGGTGGTCCAGAAGCCTCGGCAGGTGACCGCTCCGAAGCCAAGGTTCATCCCTCAGCTCCCACAGGGAAGAGGAGAGAGACACAAGAGACAGAGGAGGAGGCAGAGACTGAGAGAAAATGAAGAGGGAGAGACAAAGGGAGGAGGGAGGGAGACAGAGGGAGGAGGGAGAGACTCAGAGACAGGAGGAGAGAGAGAGAGACAGAGGGAGGAGGGAGAGAACAGAGGGAGGAGAGAGAGAGATAGGAGGAGAAGGCGAGAGAGACTCAGAGCCGAGGGAGCTGGGGAGCAAGGGAGGGAGGCGGCAGCTGAAGCGCAGAGCCGGTGGTCAGGAGGCTGCGATGGCAGTGCCACCACCCAGCTTGACGATCATCTGCTGGCAGTCGCTGCATGAGCGCCGGTCACCCGCCTTCTCCAGGGTGCGGGCGGCCTCGGCCAGCAGCACGGCGCGCTGGCCCGGGGAGGACAGGAAGGAGAGGGGGAGGTGGCGGCAGGCCAGGAGGATCGCAGTGGCCCGCTCTCGCTGCCCAGGCCAGGCGTCCGCCTCTCCTGTGGGAACCAGGAGACACACATACCCACTGAGAGCCTGCTACGACGCAGGTGCTGTCCCCCGCTCAGTGAGAACCTGGGTCTCTAAGCCCCCCACCCCAAGTGAAGGAGGTTCAGTTCAACAGACAGACGAGCTGACCCAGGCAGGCACCACACACATCCCTCTGGCTATCACTCTGTGATGGGGCTGAGATGGGGCCCATCAGTGGGGGCCCAGCTCCCGCGCTGGGACACCTCCCACCGTCTCCTTCTCACTCTGGAGAGGCTGGACCCACGACAACCTGGCCAAGGCCAGTCCAGCCCCACAGTGCCTCACGGACCCGCCCTGGCCACCCACCAAATCAGCCTTGGGTTGCCCTCCCCTCCCCTGAGCCCACCCAGGCGCCAGCACTGGGGCTCACCGTGCTTGGCGTTCTGAGCCGTGCGCCGCCGCAGGCTGTGCTCCAGCAGCTGGTGGGTGCGGGTGGGGCTGGCTCCGGCCATAAGGCGCACAGTGGCTTCATGCAGGAACACCTGGAAGCGCGGGGACGTAAGCCCGGTGTCCTCACCTGTCTCTGTCCCTGGGGGCATCCCTTCCTACAGCATCACATCTGCCCGCTGACCACACCTTCTCCTCTAGACAGCCCTGCCAAGCTCGAAAACAACCTCTCCCGTCCTCACTCTGACCCCGGACACACACCCAGCAGGAAAGGGGCCAGCTGGTGGGACTGGAACAAGTGAGCACGCTGAGAGGGAAGCTAAGGGCCACCTCCGCTGACGGTGACTGAGGGCACCGGCGGGCGCTCCGGGCTGTGAGGACAGTAGGCGGGTGGACCCTCATGACGCTGGGGGTGGCCTCTAGCCCGAAAGCAGGACAGGGGAGAGGCAGGGACAGGAGGAGGCAGGGGGACAGCTCAGGCGGCTCGGGGCCTGTGTCCTTTGGTTTCCTCAGAAAGGGTCTCCTCTTCAGAGTTCAGAAGGTCTCAGGAGGAAGACCTGCAGCTCTTCTGTCAACACGAGTCACCGATGGAGGAGGGGGGAGGGGAGAAGAGGGTCTCCCTAGGTCTCTAGTATCTTTTACACCCGAACACCTTAGGGTGTGAGGAGGGTGGCGCTGCCCTGGAAGGCCAGGGTGGAGGCGGGGAAGGGAGCGGCGGTGGGGATGTTTTGGGAGGAGGCCGCCGCCCCTGGGCCACTTCCTCTTTTCCACTGTGCAGGGGGTGGTTCTCACATGACTACTTCGTCTGCAGCGTCTGTCCTGGCTCGCTGCACACAGGGGCTACAATGCAACCACGTGAGGGTCCCAGAGCACTCGAGGGTGAGGGCAGCTGTACCCCAAGCCCTTCTTTTTCACACGTTTCCAAATACAGCCCTTCCCGTCCCCTAACACTGGCCTTCTCACTTGAATTTTTGGAAAACAATTCAGGGAAAATATGTTGAGTTTTATTACTCTTAATTAGCAATAAAGGTAAACACAGGAACAACTTGAGTCCACTAAGTGGGTTATACAACTGCCCTCATTGCCAAGGGGATGTTACGTGGAGAGTTCTCAAGCACAGAACTGAAGCCCCAGTGGCCCAGAAAAAGCCTTAAACACATTTCTAGGGGATTCTGACACCCACTCTGAAAGCCTAGCAGTGCTCCTTCATGGCCTGCTCCCCATCCTCACACAGACCAGGAGCCCCTTCTCGCTCCCCAGTGCTAACTGGTGAGGCGAGGCCTCTGCTGGCCGGCGTGCCGTGTGGACTGCTCACTGCCACGCTCCAGGGATGGGCACACACAGCATGGGCCAAACAAAGGGGTAAATGGCACCGAGCCCAGGCCTGACCAGCCAGCTGACTCCACGACCCCACATCAGAGCTGGGCTCGGTTCTGACACCTCGATCCACCCTCCCCAGCAGCAGGCTGGGCCTTACCTTGCGGTAGGCTGGGCGGAAGCTGTGCGCCAGCCTGCGCAGGCTGCCCAGGTCCCGCTGGAAGCCAGCCAGCTCGGCGCCTGATGCATGGTAGGTCTCCCCCAGGGCCTGGCTGGCTCCAGCCTGCTTCTGCCACAGAGTCGTCCGCAGCGACAGGAGCAGGTCACAGGTCAGCAGCTGGACCACCTGCGTGGTGGGCCATGAGGAAGGAGAAGGTAACTGGCCGGTTACCAAGGCAAGGGTCCCTGCACGCACCAGGTCTCCCCGACCGGACACCTGGCAGCTCTGGGATTAAAGGGGGGACCCAGAAAATCAGGGAGCAAGAGAACTGCCAGGGAGGGAGTTTCAGTCATGACATCTAGTCCTTCCTACAGCCCCTGTAGGGAAATCTGCTCTTCCGTTGAGCAGGTGAGGAAGCCAAGGCTCAGAGAGGGGCAGCACCTCAGGGAGGAGACACTAGGAAGGGTAGGAATAAAACTCTTGGTGGTTCTGACAGCAAGTCACAGGCCCCTCCCACCCCAGGAGCCCCTCCCACCTCCGGGAGCCCCTCCCACCCACGGAGCCTATGGCTGGCCTAGAGACCCTGTCCTTGCAGGGGAATCAGAGCCTGGAGATGGAGCAGGGATCATAGGCTCGCTTCCATAGATGGGGCCCAGGTCTGGCCCTAGTGGCCTCTGTGGTGGGTGGGGGAGACAGGAACCCAAGAAGGCAGACCCGCAGAGCAGCTCAATGATGGGGTTTGGATCTACCAGTCTAGATCTTTCACGGTTTCCTGTCCATAGCTATGTGGCCCTGACACATGACCTCACCTCTGAGCCTGTTTCCCCACCCAGAAAACGGGCACCACACAGGACTGCAGTGTCACAAAGGAGAGTCACAAAGGGCACTGGCCTCAGCCCATGCTGGTGTTGCCTAGCTCCTGAGGGCCCTCAGCGCCAGGAACAGTGCTTCTCAAGGTGGGTCATATCCCACCCTCAGGCGCCAATGGACGCCTCCAGGCTGTTTCTCATCTCATCCAGCCTGGCATCTCTTTCTCCCTGGCGCTGCCCCACTCTCGGGCACAGTGGTTTTCTGGCTGTTGACAGCACTGGTAGAGAACGTGGATGAGACCCCTCTCCTCAACCAAAGGTACCATTTCTGAGAGGTGAGGTAGCAGCCTGCAGCTGAATTTTGCCCTCTGAGGGACCCTAGCCTCTGTGGGCCCACTTTCCCACATAGGTGCCTGCAGCCTTTCCTCCTCAAACTCATCTGGTTCTCTATGAAGACAAACACTACTGGACTCACAGAGGAACCACCCAGAGCGAGCCTCAGGCCCCGCCGGTACACCTGTCCTGTAGGGCTGGCATGTTATCCCGGGTTCACCACAGGGTCCAGGTCCAGGGACTACCTCAGCCAGAGGTGCCAGACCAACCCTAGTGAGGGCCTCGGAGTCTGGCCCTCAGGACACACCTCCTGCCTCCCTTTCTGGAGTGAACCAGGCTCCTCCCGGTGAGCAGATGACGCGCCCCCCTCAGCTGTGTGCACCCCTCCCCTCCCCTGCCCTGGACGGCCCTGCCTTGTGGCCCGGCAGTGACACAGTCCCTCTATCAGGCACGGGGAGTCTCTCGAGGGCCGGGCAGGCCTCTGTGATGCACTGTGGAAACATTGCACGGTGCCGCCGGAACATGCAATGCAACTACAATGCACCGCAGCCACCCGCTCCAGGGTGCGCGCGCAGGGGTGGGGGCAGGACAGACGTGCGCCTGCCAGCCGGGGTCCGCCTGGGGTTGCCTGCGCCGAGGCCCGCAGGACCTGCGGCCCAGGTGGGAACATGCTGCCTCCCCTCGAGCCACAGGGCCAGGCTCTGGGGGAGCGGCTGCTGCCTGGCCTGCCTTCCACGCAGCCCCACAGGCCGGGTGGGTTCATGGCGGGTCAGAGTGCTATCTCCCAGCAGAGATGAGCACCGCCTCCCGGGGCCATACGCCTCCACTCACATGGTTAAGGTCAGGGTCACAGGTGGCCCCACTGACATTGAGGCTGCTCCACAAGTGGCCACTGGCTCTCTCGCAGTGGCAGAAGGAACTCTGCTGCCCGTCCGCCTTCCCGGAGAGAGAGGCGTGCATGGCTCTGCAGGTGTGGAAGACGGCCTTCACCAGGGGGCTCCTGGGTGGTGACAGAGGTGAGAGGCAAGAGGTCAGTGCACGTCACCTGGGCAGAATGAAGGTGGGGAGCCCAAGCCAGCAACCACTGCCCCCACACTGCTGTGACAAGTGGGTCTGCAGGACTAAAGGCCACCATAATGGTTCTAGGTCCCAGCTCCAGACTGAATTGCTGGTCCTGAGCGAGGGAGGCTCCCAGGCCGTAAGCATCCTCTTCACTCCAGAAATGTGCACAGTGTTCACGCCCTAGTGAAGGAGTCGGATGATCAACACATTAGATACTGAGTGTGTAACGCCAGGCGCTGCGAGAGCCATGAAGGAGAGTTACCCAGAGCCGGCAGGTGGCGTTTTATAAAGGATGGACAAGGATGTCCTCACGGGAAAGGTGACACTCACGCAGAAGGAACCTGAGGGGAAAAGGCATGCGAATTTCTAGGGAGGAGGGTTCTGGAAAGAGGTGCGGCAGATGCAAAGGCCCTGAGTGTCTGACACGTGTGAGAACATCCAGGCGGGAGCATGGCTGCAGGAGGAAGTGAGGGGAGTGGAGAGCAGGTGCTGAACGAGGCCCTTCTCAGCCTCTGACCTGCTCCAGGCTCCAGGCAACTGGAGCTCATCTCTGCTCCCTTCCTCACTCCTCGCCTCTGCTGATGTGGCTGCCTTTGCCTGGAATACCCTATTTCACCATTCCCCACTTGTTCCTGAGACCCGTTTCACCGGCCGGCCCGCCAGTCCTCCTTCTCGTGCCCTGGCCCCTGCAAGCCTCCTCTGGCTGCCTCCTGGGTCAGGTCCCCTGCTCCCCTGACACCGGCTGTCGGTTTGTGAGCCTCCTGCCCTCACCAGGTTCTGTGTGAACTCCTGAAGGCTGACATGCCTCTGGCCCAGAACGTCTCCCCGCAATGTGCTGCCTGCTTCCTGAGAGCCAAGACTGGAGCCAGCAGAGGCCACGGCTCCCAGAGCAGAGAGCTGAGTGGGGCAGGCCACTGTCTATTTGCTTATGGCCATAACTTGCTGTCTCATTCACCACGGCCTCCCAGAGACTAGAACTCAGCTGACACCAAGTACGCTGTCAGCTAAGAACTTGCTGAGTCGATGATGGAATCGTGGAGGGGTGCAGGAGACCCCCCAATTTGGCATGTGACCAAGGAGAAGGGATCAGAGATCCCGGCCACAGAGATTGTTGGTGGGCCCAACACCAACAGTCACTGAGAAGTCACCCAAGATGGTCATTCAAACCATCTGTGCCTCAGGGGGAGGATGGTACAAGTCTGTGTATGGCTGAGTCCCTCTGCTGTTCACCTGAAACTGTGATAACACTGTTAATCGGCTGCTGCTGCTGCTGCTAAGTCACTTCAGTCGTGTCCGACTCTGTGCGACCCCATAGACTGCAGCCCACCAGGCTCCCCAGTCCCTGGGATTCTCCAGGCAAGAACACTGGAGTGGGTTGCTATTTCCTTTTCCAATACATGAAAGTGAAAAGTGAAAGCGAAGTTGCTCAGTCATGTCTGACTCTTAGCGACTCCATGGACTGCAGCCTTCCAGGCTCCTCCGTCCATGGGATTTTCTAGGCAAAAGTACTGGAGTGGGGTGCCATTGCTTTCTCCTTGTTAGTCGGCTATACTCAAACATAAGATAAAAAGTTTAAAAAAAAAGCAGAAGAGCAAAAAGTGAAAAAAAAAAACCCCATGCCTCAGTTTCCTCATCTGTACAGAAGCCACGGTACCACTTGCCGATCCCTGTGGGGACATACGTGTCGGCCCTGTTATCTGCACTCACTCCCTAAGGTGCAGAGGCCGGGTGCTCAACTCTGGAGAAACAGCCTCATTTCAGGGAGCAGATCAGGGAGAGAGTGGGGAAGACGGGGTGGGGAGGCGTCCCACAGCATTGCCACAACTAAAGAGCAAAGGGGCCCCGGGTGGCTGAATTTGGGGGGAAGGAATGCCTGCAGGGGTCTTAGCTGTACCCCAGGGCCTGTTCTTACAAGTGAGAAGACTTTAGACAGTTTACCCACTGGGCCTCAATCTGCTTGGGTGTGTCAGCTGGGAGACAACATATCCTGGGTGGGCATTCACTGGTCAGAGCTTAAAAGGGAGTTACTTAAATGGCTGCTTCCCTGGTGGCTCAGAGGTTAAAGCGTCTGCCTGCAATGCAGGAGACCTGGGTTCAATCCCTGGGTCGGGAAGATCCCCTGGAGAAGGAAATGGCAACCCACTCCAGTATTCTTGCCTGGAGAATCCCATGGATGGAGGAGCCTGGTGGGCTACAGTCCACAGGGTCGCAGAGTCAGACACAACTGAGCGACTTCACTTTCTTTCACTTAAATGAAATTGGGAGTGTTGAAGCTGCCTAAACCTGCTTTCCTCGGCTCCCTCCTGCCTCCCGGGTAAATGCCCACTTGGCGGGAAACACGACAGCCTTGGCTCTGAGGAAAGACCCAGTGGTGCCTTCCTGCCTTGGGCTGTTTCACAATTTCTCCAAGTGGCAGAAGATGTCAGGGACACTCAGATCCAGTCAGAAGCAGCCAGAGTGTTGGCAGGCTGCCCACCGATACAGGCCAAATGCCCCCAAGAGGCAGGCATGAGTCCCCAAGGGGAATGTCAAAAGCTCTCTGGTGATGCCTTATGCTAAAGGCCTTTTTAGTGATTCGGCTGGTGGGGTGGAGGGTGGTTGAGAGGAAATGGGACTCAGCGCTGGCACACGAGAGGATCCCCAGGCCTTACAAGCCAGCGCTGGCCTGCCAGGCTCCACTGGGACCTTCTGTAGAAGGAGCCACTCTCCCTGCCTGTCAGCCTGTGTGAGGAGCCCTGTGAGTAGCACTGACGGCTGCTGGGGACACACACACACACACACACACACACACACACACACACACACACGGCTCGCCGCATCTGGAGTCTCCCTGGCACGTGCACACACACACACACACACACACACACACACACACACACACACGGCTCGCCGTGTCTGCAGTCTCTGTGGCACATGCGCGCGTGCACACACACACACACACACACACACACACACACAGCTCGCCGCGTCTGCAGTCTCCGTGGCGCCCTTGTTCCCTCGCTTCATCTCTGCCTGACCCTTCATGCTGATGGCCATGCAGAGCTGCTCCCCTCCCCCACTAACCCAGCAAGCCTGGCACCTGCTGGCACCAGGGGCTTTCCTGGAGAGAAGCGGGCAAGAGGTCAAGGAGGGCTACGCACTCTGTCACTTCCAGGGCCTGGGGGACCCGCTCCACTTCGGTGAAGTGAGTGCGCACAGCGGCGTCATCTCCTGGAGCCAGCTGATGGCCATGGTGATGGCGGATGTCCACCACCGACAGACGACGTCTGGGCCTAGAGGCGAACAGAACCAAACGCCGCTCCAGCACTGCAGAAACTAGAGCCCCTGTTTGTGCCGTCTCTCTCACCCAATGACGGGCTGGGGCCTGTGGGCCACCCTCTCACACCCACCAGCCCCATCTCAGAACATGTTTGGCAATTTGCCTTAACAGCCTTAAAAATGTTCACTCCTATTAACCTAGGAACCTCATTTTTGAAAATCCATCACAAAGAGATGAGCCTAAACAGAAAAAAAAAGACATTCACTGTGGTGTTATTTTTAAGGAAGAAGCTGCAAACAGCCCAAACTTCCAAAAGCTGTGAAAAACAGTGTTTCCAGAATATGTGTAGTAATGGTGCAGGTAGAATCCTTCTAGTGTTTTCCTCTCTGAGGCCTAGTTCTCTTAGTGAACCTGCACGTGAAATGCCTAACAGTGTGTTGTTTTCTCAGCTCGGCAATGAGAGAGGCCATGAGGTCAGAGGTCACGATGGGGAGGCTGCTCCTCTGGGATACTGCCCCCCATGGGGAGAGCTGTCAGAGGGAGCTCCACGCCCTCTCCCACAGCCTCAGCCATGTGAGAGATGGCTGCTGTCATGCTGTCACCTGGACGACAGTTTAGAGACGGAAGCAGAGTGTCCTGCCGCCAGTTCAGTCGGCAGTTGTGTGGCCACCCGAGGCAGCGGGTGCCGGAGCAGTACGGACGCCAGATGAAAGGCTTCTCCGGCAGAGAGCATCAGACACAAGAGCAGCCCCAGGGACCACTGTGTACTGAAAGGTGAGTACCCCCCACCAGCCTCCAGGGCCTGGACCGCTCGCTGCCCATTCTGGGCATCTGGGAGCATTCCTGACCTGCTCCAGCCAGCATCACTGACTCACTTGTCATCCCACTTCTAGCAGCATCGTGATTTCCTGCCCCTAAAACACAGCCCAGTGAGGGGAACTGTGGGTGGGGGCGATGTGGGGACCGCAGAAAACACCTCAGAGCCAGAGGAGGTTCTTGAGTGGCAGACTCATAACCAATCCTGGGCCCCCAAGACGCAAGAGCTGTGAAGGACAGAGTCAAGCAGCCTGAGGCCTGTGGAGCCGCCCGCAAGGTGCTTACCAAGGGCCGACTTGAGCACAGAGCTGCTGGAGAAGGGGGGGGTCACAATCCCCACGGAGTCCACAAAAGAGTTAAGTAATTTCAGGTACTCGAGAGCGCTGGAGAATTCACTGGAAAGAAAAGAAAGGGTCCCACTCACATCGAGTATACACAAGGACCTCACTCACAGCCTGGCTGGTCAGCGTCCAGCTCTGAGACCCACAGGGCCAGGCACACCCAGAGCACTGGCCCCACCAGCCACTCTGGCTCGCCCCAGGCCTCCCTGACACTGCTCCCGACACTCTTCTCTCTGTGGGAAAAGCAAGGTTTCTCTTTCATCCCTCACCCTTCAAGACCCAATTCAACAGGAGATCCCCTCTCTGCCCAGGTGCACTCTCGTCAGGACCTGGGCCCCGAAAGAGAGTGATGCTGGTACCTGTCTGCCTCTCAGGTCTGACTCTGTGAAGGAAAGACTGTGCTCAGTGACTCCGTAAGAATAAGACATCGCCTGACCTCTCGGTACAGGTCTGGGTCCCAAGGATGTCTGGGCCAGAGGCATCTGCCTTCTGCTGACCTTCCCACGCTCCATTCCACAGGCCACCCTCCCCTTGCCAAAGGGCAAAGCAAAAGAAATCAAATCCCCGACCTGCTCCAAGAACTGACTCCACTCGGTGATACAGGTATGTATATAGGTGATATAGATATCGAGACAAGTAGAAAGGAGAAAAGGGGGAAGTAATATACTTGGTGAGGCAGCAAGAGGCAAAGAAGCCAGCTGTGAGCCCACAGATGGCTCTAGTGGGGCTGCCAGGCCTGAGACATCAACACCAAAGAGTCACTGGATTTCCCTGCAGCTCCCACACTGGGACTCGTTTCCTTAAGGGAGGTGGATCTCAGAGCCCCATCTGCGCTACGCAGGGAGGTAGCCTGAGGCGGGGGCAGAGGTGGGGATGCATATCCAAGGTCCATACCAGCTCTCCTCTTCTTGGTCTGCAGCTTTTTTCTTGGCCTGAGGTTTTACCAAGGACTCCACTGCTCGCTCCAGCAGGCTCTTACAGAAGGCCTGGTGTACCTGGGCGATGGGGTCGGCTGGAGAAGAGGAGGAACCCAGGAGAGGGGTGAGTGGGACTCTCTTAGGAGCTCAGTTTGTCCTACAGAGAAAACAGGGCATAGGGGAGGAACCCAAGGAACAGATGCCCCCTCTGAATGGGGCCAAACCTCCCCAACCAAACCCCAGAACTGCTCGCTGAACAGTCAGAAGTGGGGGGTGGGTGGGGGGAGGGTGGTCAAGTCCAAGACTACATGAGTTCTGGACTGGCTCCAGTGTGGTGGGGGCGGCGTGAGGGGTGCTGTGTCTCTTAGCATAATGCTCAGTCCTCACTTTCAAGGCTGGGAGCAGTAAGGTGGTGGCCATGACCCGCGTCAGCAAACAGAAACCGGGAAGGTGGACAGCCACCCCAAGTCTCAGAGGCCGCCCCTTCTCCCGTGGCTCAGGATGACGGCCACCGAGGCTCCTGCCTGACAGGGTGAGGAAGAGCCAGCTCCCGCTTAAGAACCTTCGCACAAGACCCATGGCCAGAAGTTGTCTGGCCGAGGCGATTAAATAAGAGGCCTGGCAATGCTTGGCAATGACAGCTACCTGTCACCAAGTCCCCCGACTGGCAAGCCCCAAATACAGCATCACCAGGCCCTTCCCCTCATTCACATGCCACAGATGTGTGGGCTTCAACTTGACAAGGACAAGGAGGCAGGACACTTAGGAGTATATTCTGGGCGAGGCATGAGGGCCAGGGGCAGCCTCCGCTGCAGACAGAGCAGCCTGGCCAGGCATCGGAGACCCATGACGGCTTCTGCTTTCGCCCTTCCTCTCTGGGGCCGCGTGTCATTCGTACTTTGAACAGCAGAGTTTCTGAGAAGAAACGACAGTGGACCCTGCCTTCCCCACAAAATGCTTGACACACACTCCTGAACCTGCCAACCACGTCTGACTCCCACACGCCTGGTTCAGAGAGAGGAAAAGTGCGGACAGGACAAAGCCACTGGCTGCTCAAGCCTGGGCCAACCCGACTGGCCTCTCCTGCCCGCTACGAGGCCGGGCGAGTCGACTCAGATCACCATCAGACATGGGGGACAGCCAGCCGGCCTCTCCTCCCGACGCCTGGAGCCCTGTCTCTGCCGCCACCCTGAGCACTTGACGACCGTCTGTCGCCTGTTGTTCCCTAACTGCTCCGTCTTTGTCTGTTTGTTTTCCGGCAGAAGCGGGAGAGCAGGGCCAGCCAGCAGCTCCCTACATCCTCAGAGTCTCCACAGCGCCCGGCACAAGGGCAAGATTCCACTAGCACACTCAGTCACCCTTGGGGACGTGTGGCGGGGTGACTGATGCCAGGCTCTGAGTGGCCCAGTGGCAAGCTGGCAACCAGGCTCCCGAGCTCCTGAGTGTAGGGAACTCATGGCCAAGGCACCCTGTGTCTCCACATGCCTGGGGGTAGCACCAGGGGCCCCCAGGAGGCAAGGTATTCTCACCTGGGTTCCTCTGGGCACAGTACAGACTCTCCTTGGCAGCCGACTTCACTGACCAACTCCGCTCCATGAAGAACTTCTGGCCCAGGGGATGGCAGAGCCAGCGCAGTGAGTCAGGGACAGCGCTGCGCTCGGGGCCACACAGGCTCTGGGCGCGACTGAGGAAATAGCTCTGTGGAAGGACGAGGACCACCGTGACACCAAGGTGGCAGACACCAGCTGTGGCCGTGGGAGGCCATCAGAAAGTGCCACCGAGTGGAGGCAGGCTGGGGAAGGGGGCCAGCAGGAGGGCTGGGACCCTCCACACCTGGAAGCAAACACCCCCATGGAAACCAGGGCATTGGCTCCGGGAGAACCTGCTGGGCTCTATGACAAACCCCAGAGGGAAGGGGTTGGGGGCTCAAGGCACTCTTGGAGACTCAGCTGCACCCTGTCCTGCTGGGTGTGCCCAATTGGACTTGAATCATGTTCTTGGCTATGCTGGCGTTTAACCTGCTGAGCCGAGCCAGGTTCTCCCAGGCACCCCCGCCCCCACTACAGCATGCCCACCCTCAACCCTGTCCAACCCTGCATTCCAGCCAGGCGGCCCCCTGGGTCCTGAGACTTTTTCTCATCTGCCATTTTAATTATATATCTTTGAGAGCATTTTTAGGTAAAATTGTGTTCTGCTTTGACTCATTTTCATCTCTTTCACCTCCAAGTGTGAAGAGTTTAGAACAGGCACCCAGCAAGTGGCCAGTGACTGTCATTTACCATCACTGTCAGTCTAGAAAGCGCCGGAGTGATAGGGCCCCCTCGAGGCTCGTCCAGGACGCGAGCAGGCCTGCGTGATGCCCCTCTCTCAAGGCTGGCCCCGCAAGGGCTTTGTCCACCTGTTCTCTGTTTTTTGTCCAGAGAACCCCCTGGGACCTCCTTGGTGGTCCAGGTTAAGAACTCGCCTTGCAGTGCAGGTTGATGCAGGTTTGATCCCTGTTTGGGGAACTAACAGCCCATATTCTGCAGAGATACTGAGCCCATGTGCTGCCAACTATGAGCCTGCACGCTGCAACTAGAGAGTCCGCGTGCAGTGATGAAGATCCTGTGTGTCATCAACTGAGACCCAACATAGCCAAGCACATAAATAAATGAGTATTAAAAAAAAGAGAGAGAGCCCCCTGCTATCCCTGGGTGAGCCCAAGTCCCTGCTTCCCAAGTTCCTCTTCAGCCCACAAGATAACATCACTTCAGGGCCCAGGGATAAAGTTGCAGGGACAATGATGTCCATCCATGTTTTCAGAAACTGTGTCATTTTTTTTTGACTGCAAGGAGATCTAACCAGTCAATCCTAAAGGAATCACCCCTAAATATTCACTGGAAGGACTGATGCTGAAGTTCCAATACTTTAGCTACATGTTGTGAAGAGCCGACTTTCTGGAAAAGCCCTTGATGTTGGGAAAGGCTGAGGGCAAAAGAAGACAAGGGATAGCAGAGGATGAGATAGTTTGATAGCACTGCTGATTCAATGGACATGAATTTGAGCAAATTCTGGTAGACAGTGGAGGACAGAGGAGCCTGGCGTGCCACAGTCCATGAGGCCGCAAAGAGATGGATACAACATAGTGACTGAACAACAACAACAACGACAACAAATCTCTATTCTAAAACCCATAAACCCACACGATACAGCACAATCTGAATGAGAAACTAGCAGAGAAGGATGAAGGGGCGAGAGAAGAACGCAGTGCAGGGAGCCTGGAGGAGGGGCAGCTGCTGGGCTGGGCCTCACCCATCACACGGCAGCCTTGCCTTCACAACCCAGGAGGCTGCTTCCTCTGCTGGTTCAGCCTGATGGTTCTGACCTTTACTGGGCTCTGAGCACCATCATCTAATGTGACGGTCTCAGAAGATCTGAATGCCACGGTCAGAAATAGCCCTGCCAAAGTGCCACTCAAAGGACGTGGACCAAGGAGACTGGCTCTCTCGGGGGAACCTGGATACGGCTGCCTGAATCCAAAAGCAATGGACGCGTGGTACAGTCCAGAAGGAAAGAGAAAAACAAAAACAAGATCCCACATGCTGTGCTGTGTGGCCCAAAAAGCAAAACAGCAGTAACAAAAAACTGCTCACTGCTTACTAGGCACACTCAACGCTTTCAGGGGGGTGGGGCACTCACTGGGGGACCATCTCCCCCATCCTCAGCTGCTATACACATGCCTTCCTCAAACGGATGAGGCCCTCTCACAGAGCAGCTGCGTCTTAGCAACAAGGACAATCAAAACTCCCCTGGGATTTCCGGGCTGATGGAAATGATCCTAAAATGTATACAGGAAGGTAAACAGCAGACACTAGTCACTAGGGGCAGAGGACTGACACTTCCAGACATCAAGACGTATTAGACACACACGGTCGCCAGGGGTGTGTGGTATTGGTGGTGCACTACGGAACGGACCAGAGGGTCCAGAAGCAGAGTCCTCACATGCAGACGTTTAATTTATGCAAAAGGGGTGGAGTAGGGAGCGGACAGTCATTTTACAACAGATTCTGAGACAGGGAGACAGACATGTGAAGAAGAAAGCAGATCTGGCATCTCTGCCTCCGACTCATACACAAACCGGTTCCAAGTGGATTATGGACCCATGTGCACCATTTAAAAATAACGGCTCTCTGCACCTAGTATTGTGCTTTCATGACACTGGGGTAAGATAAAGGAATATTAAACAGGACATGACATATTTGCTAAGGAAAGAATAAACTAGATTTCATGAACATTAAGAACTTGTGCTTATTGATCAACACCACCGAGAGAACAAGCAAGCTACAGAGTGGGAGAAGACATATCCAAAGCACATCTCCAACCAAGGATCAGAGCAGAGAACTCCCCACCAACAGGAAGACAGACATCACAAATGAAAAACGGGTAGAAGATTTGAACGGTGTGTTCACAAAGGAGGCTATGTCCAAATGGTCCATAAATGAAAACTATGAGATAACCACCAGAAGGGCTAAAAACCCAAAACCATCCCGTGTCTGCTGAGGGTACAGAACTGAAACTCTCTACACTGCTGGTGAAGTGAAAACTGGTTCATCCACTTTGGAAAACCACCAGGCTGTGGATACTGAAGCTGAGCAAATGAAAACCTCTGAGCTAGCAGCGCCAGACGAGAGGTGCAGGCACACGTCCACTGAGAGAACAGGAATGTTCACAGCAGCACTACCCACAGTAACCAGAACAGGAAACGACCCCCAAGTCCACTGGTAAGTGTCTGGTCATACAGTGGACTCCCATGAATCAATGAGAATGGGCAATCTGTAACCATGGGCGACAACATAAATGAACCTTACGCGCGGCACTGAGCGGAAAGGGCAGACAGCTGCAGGACGCACACGTGGTTCTCCTCATACCAAGCTTATAGACGCAAAGCATCTGAGGTCGTCGGGATGGTGGTTACCTGGCTGGGGAGCTTGGGGTGGGGAGTGGCAGTTTGCTGATGCCAAGGGCCCCAAGGGAGGCTTCTGGGGTCTGGGTTGTGTTCTGTTTCTGGATCTATCTGTTGGTTATAAGCATGTGTGTTCATTTTGGGAAGTCGCTGACCTGTGTATTTGTAATTTGCCTACTTTCCTACAGGCATATTGTACTTTAATAAAAAGCTTCTAGGAACAACAGCAGGGAGGTTAACCTATCGTGATGGAATTCAGAACACTGGTCCCCTCTGTGGGGGCAGCATGGGAGAAGGCCTGCAGGAGGCTCTGGGGGTGATGGGAACACACAGCTTCTTGATATAGGTGGCTGTTACGCAGGTCAGTTCACTGTGTGAAAAACTATCAAGTTGCTAAGATAAAATGGACACATTTTACTGTGTGTATGTTGTATTTCGATTACGCCTTGAAAACTTTTGGGGGGCAGAGCAGTGACAAACGTGATGGCGTTGGCCCAGGGCACTAGGACTGCTCAGCCCAGAGTCCACCTCGACCTCCTCCAGGACGGGGTCAGGAGCCCAGCGTGCTCTCTGGGCAGCCATCCAGACCCACCGCACCCTGCGTTCCCCAAGGCCTGGGCCTGGTCTGGGTTCCTGTCCGACTGCGAGCCACCCCCGCAGGGTGAAGGTCCTGCTTGCCACTGCACGTCCTCCCCAGGGAGTGCCTGGCCTCAGTAACCTTTGCTGAATGAACCTCTGATTTGGGTCTTGGGAACAAGGTCTTCCTCTTCCGTGCTCTGTCACCCAGAGTATGGTGACACGCTTCAAGCACATCAGTGTCAGCACGGGGCACGGTCCTGCTCATTCTCAGCGCATCCGTGCTATTAATGAGATATGGACATGGATGGGGGGATAAGATCATTCTATGCTGAACACAGCTGATGTGCTAGGCAGCCAACCCAAAGCTGACAATGAATAAGACATGCCTGTGTCTGCTGGAAGAAGAGAAAGCCTGAGGTCAGCAGAGGCTGTCAATGAGCTGGCAACACGGTCTGTGAATTATCCAGTTGTGAGTTCCCAAGGCTGGCCTTGTGCCAGGCACACTGGAGGAAACCACGGTCTCTACCCAGAGTCTGACGCGAGCCCCTCACAAGACGTACAGTGTTTTCCACTTCTAGACCCACAGAGATGTGATCAACATAAGGTACCAAACAGAAGGCATTCTCAGTTAATAATAGAACCAGGAGACACAACCAGCAGATGCCAAGCAGAAGAGTCACACATTAGCCTCTCGAATACAAGGTCACTCTTACCACTGAAGCAATACCTCAAGGTACTAAAATGCCTTGTTCTGTTTAAAATGGCTCAGAGGAAGGAATTCTTGTCTATTTTATTTACTGCCAAGTATCTGTGGACATCTGCCCCTCAAGGTGGTCAGCATGTGAGGGCAGGGCCCACGTCTATTTTTACATCTTGGCTCCTGGCTGGGAAGGGTTTCCCTGGTGGCTCAGACAGTAAAGAATCCGCCTGCAGTTCTTTGAGATGCGGGATCAATCCCTGGGTCAGGAAGATCCCTGGAGACAAAAATGGCAACCTGCTCCAGAATTCTTGCCTGAAGAATTCCATGGACAGAGGAGCCTGGCGGGTTACGGTCCATGGGGTCGCAGGTTGGACACGACTGAGTGACTTTCACTCACTCACTTGACTGGGAAGGGCGCTCTGAGGAGGTCCAGGGGAGGGAAGTGAAGGACACTTACCGCCAGGAAGCCCAGCTTGCCTCCACACCTGGTCTTGAGCCCCATGGCGGCAGTCAGGTGGATCTCCACCAGCATGCTCGGAGGGATCTTCTCCTCAGCACATTCAGCCAGGTTCACCGCGCACAAGGCCATGTGCACGTCAGAACAGGCGGATCCCACGGGAAGCTTGCCTATGGGCAGAAACGGGATGATGAATGTTGACAGAAGCCCTCAACCCACGCTTTCTCCTGCCTCCTCCAGCACCAGCAGAGCAAGAGCAGAACCAAGGCGGTGAAGCTGGTGGACTCTGTGACCAGACAGCCCTGGATGGGGCATCAGCACTGTGACCCAGCAGCTCTGTGCTCCCTTCTACCTCACAGGTGGTTGAGGACAAGAGAAAGCACAGGTCCAACACCTGGCCCGTGGCCCCAGCCCTGGGTAACGGAAGTGGTCAGGATTGCAGGTCAGTGGACAGGACTCAGGGGGCAAGCTGCAGCACTTTCCCAAACGGTGTCAACAGCATGGCCGTGTTCTGCTAACACAGTCCCGTGTTTCCAAACGGTGCAAGAAAGGTTGAAAAACTAAAAACTGATCTGAATTTATCTTGCTTTAACGAGACCCCACAGTCTATAAAGCACACACCCTTTCGAGGGAAGGAAGTAACACAAAACTGAGCCATGATGGCCGGACACATCTTGGCAGGGAGGTGGATGGCCAGGGGAGGTGGGTGGCCAGGGGAGGTGGGTGGCCAGGGGAGGTGGGTGGCCAGGGGAGGTGGGTGGCCAGGGGAGGCTTACTGCACCCTCCCGTGAGGGCCGCACGGCTCTTCGGGGACCAGACCCCGAGGCCCGTCAAAGGCTCTGAGGCGCTCACACTGCCACCTGCCTGCCTCACCACAGTGAGGGGAGGTGGCCAGCACAGGCAGTTGCCTTTTTTTGGGGGGAGGGGGAGGCTGTCCCTTGGGGGGTGGCCAGCCAGGCGTCCTGACCCCGCCCGGCCTCTTTGGTCTCATATCAGGCCCCAGACTTCATTCGGCACAGATGTCTAAGTATTGGTCTTCCCAGGAGGAACCACCAACTGGGCTTTCTCCTTTGTGGGGAAGGCAGGCGGAGGGCAGCGTGGGGACTATGTCATCTCTCGGTTACTGTCCTCTCAGGGCCCTGCTCAAGGTCAGGCCCACCGAGTGCTGGGTGAGTGTGGGGGATGAGCGGTGTGAACCATCTCAGCTGGAACTCTCCCGAACAGATGCAGCTTCCGGATCAGAGACCTGGATGGAGCCTGTTCCATCCCCAGGGGCTCAGGATGGACGGGGAAGCAGGGAAGGTCTGCACATGGGGCCCTGCTGCGAGAGCTCTACAAGGCCGCAGGTGTTCCAGCCCCACATTGCCCCAGAGGCTCATCTCCATCCCCCTGGCCTGGGAGCACCCCACCCCTGGGTGAAGCTCCCCCAGCCACCAGGCCACCTATGGCCTTCCTGTCTCTGAGCCCGCGGCTGCTCTCTGCCCTCTTCTCACCCCCATCCCAGCAGCAACCTCCCTTCTTGAACCCCCTCCTCCCCACATGCCAAGCCTCTCGGCCTCTCCTGCCTGGCCACCTCTCAAGTCAGCCTCTGCCCCACTGCCTGTCCCTGCCCCTCCTTCCTGTGCGGGTCTCCTCCCACATGCCCTGAGGGCCCTTTCATCACAAGCCCTCTCATCAGCGCCCATAGCTTTTATCCTCACCTGCAGACCAGAGGCCCAGTCCCATCCATGGACAACAGATCCAGTGCGGCCCCCCACTGAACAGCCCTCCTCAGTGTCTCCTGGACAAGGGTCCCGAGCTGGATGTCTCACCTCCTCCCTAGAAAGCTGTGTGTCTCCTCTTCTCCCCACCTTTGTTGGTGGCAACACAATTCACCCCAACTCTCAAGCAAGAAACCAGGGAAGCCCCTTACCCAGTTTTCTTTACCCTTCCCATACAATGAGTCCCCAAGGCCTGTCAACCACCTGCTCCTTCCTCTCTGTCTGTCTTTTCAGCACCTGCACCCGCTCTCACAGGGCCTCCCAAAGGCAGCCTCTCCATCGCAGTGAATCTTGGCTTCAGAGGATGGGCCTGATGACATCACTGCCCCCACTGTGCTGGCTCCTGTCACCCTCCCCATACACAGCCCATCTGGGGACACCACCAGGCAGGGGGGCTCCTTCTTGGGAACAGTCCCTCGGCCTGGAAGACACATTCCCTCAGCAGAGCCAGTGAACTCAAACGCCCCCTTGCACACAAAGCCGCAAGGCTTTCAGGGCCCTACCCAACATGGACCCCTCCCTCCCAGCTGAAACCCAACTCTTCTGTGACCCCTAAACCACACTAAACTGTAATTCACCTGCTGACCAATCTGCTTCTCTATTAGAGCAGGACTTTGTGGAATGAAATAAAGAATCATGTTTCACTGATTCTAAGACGCCATCAATTTTAACTTTCTCCATTAACTTAAGCACCACCACAGAAAAAGCACTGCCAACTTAACCATGACACTCAATGTGTAGAGGACACAGCCTGGTGCAGAGATGTTAAAGTGAAAAAAACACGTGTCTTATAATGATGAAAGACTTCCCCGGTGGCTCAGATGGTTAAAAAAATCTGCCTGCAATGTGGGAGATCTGGGTTCGATCCCAGGGTCAGGAAGATTCTCTGGAGGAGGGCATGGCAACCCACTCCAGTGTTCTTGTCTGGAGAATCCCATGGACAGAGGAGCCTGGTGGGCTAGAGTCCATGGGGCCGCTGAGAGTCTGACATGACTTAGCGACTGAGCACACGTAATGATGACCTGCAGTCTTCACAGCCCTGGCCATGGGTGGAGGGTCGGTCTAACCATCCTCGACGAGCATTGTAAAGGGGACTTTGTTGATCTGGGGCGGAAAACTGCCAGACTGAGGCAGGGTGGGGTGACGGTGCGGGGCACTGGGAGGCAGGCTGGGCTGCGGCGCCCAGCCCTCACCTGTGATGTGCAGCTGGTGCAGCCTGTGGTAGGCCAGGGCTGCATCCCGGGCGCTGGTCTTCGCTTCCTCCTCAAAGCCCACAGCAGTGGCTGGGGCAGCCCGCCGGTGCTGGAAGACCTTCTTGAGCAGCCAGCGCACCAGGCGCAGCTTCTGCAGGCTGTAGCGGATCACGTTCCAGGAGAGGCTGCAGGCCAGGTCCAGGCGGGAGGTGGGCAGGGCCCGGCCCAGCACCGACAGGCAGGTTTGCAGGTTGGCCGCGGCAGCCGCAAAGTCCCCCTGATGGGAAGTGAGATGGTGTAACATTTGCAGCCTTGGGGCGGCCTTTTAGTTTCGTTTTAGTGAAAACTCTTACTTTCTCTTCAGTCCTCCAGGTTATCAGAGTAACGCATGCTTAGTGAAGAAAAATCTGGGAAAACTCAGAAAGCTACAGAAAAGTACAAAGAAATCACCTGGAATCTTATCCCCTAGAATGACTGCTGCCATTCTGACATACTTACTTCCAGCCTTTTTGCTAAACTGGGATTGTACCGCGTTCCATCTTTAAGCAAATATTCTATCCAGAACTTCCCACGGTACCTTTCATACATAAGGTGATAACATGGATGGAGACGATGAACCAAGTGATCTTTTAGGCTTATAGGTTCTTAAAGTGTGGTTCCCAGAGACTGGGAGCATCACCAGCCCCTGGGATCTTGTTAGAAATGTGAATACCTGGATTTCCATCCCACCCTTCCCCTCTACCAACTCAGAACCTCTGGGATGGGCATGGGCCCTAAGGTGGTCCTGATGACCCTGAAGTTTGAGAACCACAGTTTTAGACAAATATGCAGTGAAACTACTCTGACCAAGGATCTGAACAGGTCTCTGCCAACCTGAGAGGGCCTAGTGGACAGTCTACTGCCCTGTATTGAAGACCCTGTCTGTGTTTTTCTCATTCCTGGAGGCCACACTTGGGAAACTAGGGTCAATACTCTTCTCCTTTCCCATCATGCAATGGGTATGACATCGAAACTTCCTTCCTGTACCTTTAAGAGAAGACCCTGAAGAAGAGGGACAGAGGATGCCCACGCTCTGAGCATGATGGTCTCTGAGCCCATGCGCAGACTCACCCGGGCAAGGTCCAGGTCCGCCTGCTTCCGGTGCCTCCAGAAGGTGACTGAGGAGCGTGAGTGTGGCCGGATCACTGGCTCCCCATGAACCAGCAGCTTCACAAAGACGCTCAGCACGATCACGCCATTCACCAGCCACAGGAGAAGCGTTGGCATCATCCAGTCGAGCCAGCCCCTGGAGCCTACGGAGAAGCATCTCAGTTGAGCCCATGAGGAAGTGCCCACCCACCCACCCAGGGCAGCCCTGGGGGGACTGCAGGATACCTGACCCACCCCTC
>SJYC01013525.1:0-10922 GCA_006408675.1 Madoqua kirkii | reverse complement strand
CTCAGGTTAAAGGAAGCAGCCTCCTCCCTCATGTTTGAAACAAATGTGATTGCTTCATTTAGTAACAGTGTCTAAGTGCTTAGGGCATGAATAAATACATGCAATTAATCCACACTGTAGAAAATCTGGGACAATTCCACAGCTTCAATAGGAGCCCTGGAGCCCTTGTCACCATGGGGCAGAATGCCACACCAATCTTTGCTGGCCAAGGCAGGGCTCGCAGCTGGTTTAACAACTCAGGTAGTAAGACCACATCCTCCTCCAAATCGGCACACTCCAAACTCCCAATTACAGCCGAGCAGGGTCCTGATTTGTTTCACTATTTCTGATTGAACTTAGGCTTGCCCTGTTATTTGTACATGCAACTGATGCCGGTTGCTATCAGAAGCAAGCAGGTGGGGCCCACTGTGAAAGCCTTTGGGACTTGGTGACAAGCCAAGCGGGTTGCGAGTAGGGCCTTCTCCTGCCACAGTAGCCCACTCGTGCCCAGGTGGCCGCCCTCCACCTACCTGACTCGAGTGACAGCATGCTACGGCCGTGGCCTGAGTGCGGGTGCTGGTCTGCATCGTGGGCCCCCCCCCACTGCAGCAGAGCAGTCAGGGGGTTAAAGGAGAGGCAGAGGAAGGTGAGGACACACAGCAGGATGCGGGAGCGGTCCACCATGCCCAGCGCGACCGGAGAGTCTGGCTCATCTTTGACCTTTGAAACAAGGGGCCGCGAGGCGAGAAGGAAGACTATAGTGAGTTTTTATAGCATTTTACTTTTTCTATATTGAATCGGGACTCTGAGATTTAAATTCAAGACCATGAAGCTGGATGGGAATAAACTCAGGAGGGAACTAACAGGTTCACACCTCTCCCACTGCTGCTGACACGGGGGTCCTCGCCCAAGGGGAAGGACCCACCTGGGAGAAGAACACATTCTAAAGACCACAGGGAGAGGGGCCCTGCTGTTGCCACAGTGCTCCGACACAAAAGAGAGCACCCTGAGGGACTCTGCTTCTGTGTAATTCCACAACAGGCAAGCTGATCTAAAGCGACTGAAGGCAAAATCAGAAGTTAAGTCTGCGCCTGGAGAGGTATGGGTGAACTTCCTGCAAAAGTGTACATTCACGGGAGATAAATATGTTCTGGATCATTTAAAAAAAAAAACTAGAAAGGATTTATTCATTTATTATTTTTTAGTTAAAGTATAATTGACCTACAAACATTATGTTAGCTCCAGGTATACAACACAGTGCTTGGATTATTTTCATACATGACACTATCTCTACAATAAATCTAGCTGCCATCTGTCACCAGACAAAATTATCACAACATTACTATTTTCCCCATGTTGTAAAGCTCTTCCCTCTGACTGATTTATTTTCTTATCTGGAAGTCTGTATCTCTAAGTCTCCCCCTCCTATTTCACTCACCCTCCCACACCCCTCCCCTCTGGCAATTACCCATTTGTTATCTTTATCTAAGCATCTGCTTCTGTTTTGTACTTATTATTTTCTTAAGATTCCACATATAAGTGAAATTCTTAAAGAGATGGGAATACCTGTCTCTTGAGAAACCTATATGCAGGTCAAGAAGCAACAGTTAGAACTGGACATGGAACAACAGATTGATTCCAAATAGGAAAAAGAGTACCTCAAGGCTGTACATTGTCACCCTGCTTATTTAACTTCTATGCAGAGTACATCATGAGAAACGCTGGACTGGAAGAAACACAAGCTGGAATCAAGATTGCCGGGAAAAATATCAATCACCTCAGATACGCAGATGACACCACCCTTATGGTAGAAAGTGAAGAGGAACTAAACAGCCTCTTGATCAAAGTGAAAGAGGAGAGTGAAAAGTTGGCTTAAAGCTCAATATTCAGGAAACTAAGATCATAGCATCCAGTCCCACCACTTCATGGGAAATAGATGGGGAAACAGAGGAAACAGTGTCAGACTTTATTTTGGGGGGGCTCCAAAATCACTGCAGGCACGAAATTAAAAGACGCTTACTCCTTAGAAGGAAAGTTATGACCAACCTAGATAGCATATTGAAAAGCAGAGACATTACTTTGCCAACAAAGGTCTGTCTAGTCAAGGCTATGCTTTTTCCAGTGATGAGGTATGGATGTGAGAGCTGGACAGTGAAGACAGCTGAATGCAGAAAAATTGATGCTTTTGAACTGTGGTGTTGGAGAAGACTCTTGAGAGTCCCTTGGACTGCAAGAAGATCCAACCAGTCCATGCTAAAGGAGATCAGTCCTGGGTGTTCATTGGAAGGACTGATGTTGAAGCGGAAACTCTAATACTCTGGCCACCTCATGTGAAGAGTTGACTCATTGGAAAAGACCCTAATGCTGGGAAGGATTGGGGACAGGAGAAGGGGACAACAGAGGATGAGATGGCTGGATGGCATCACCGACTCAATGGACATGGGTTTAAGTAGACTCCAGGAGTTGGTGATGGACAGGGAGGCCTGGTGTGCTGTGATCATGGGGTCACAAAGAGTCGGACACGACTGAGCGACTGAATTGATCAGTGAAATTATGTGTGGTTAGCTTTCTCTGACTCATTTCACTTAGCATCATAGCCTCTAGGATCATACGGGTTGTCACGAAATTTCATTCTTTTTTATGGCTTTTTTTCTTCAGAAAAATAGCCAGAAGTGGAACTGCTAAATTGGATGGTATTTGTTTTTTAAACTTTTGGAGGAACCTCCATACTACTTTCCATAATGGCTGCACCAACTGACATTCCCACAACAGCTGGGTGAGGGTTCCCTTCTCTCCACATCCTTGCCAACACTTGTCATTCTCTGACTACTTTCACTTTAGTATAATACCCTCTAGGTCCATCCACAGCGTTGCAAATGGCAAGATTTTATTATTTTTAATGGCTGATATTTCATTGCATATATACCACATCTTCTTTACCCATCTATCTATTTATAGGCACTTAGGTGGCTTCCATACCTTGACTATTGTGAATAAGGCTGCAAGAGTACATATATCTTTTCAAATTGGTATTTCTGTTATCTTCAGAAAATACCCAGAAGGGGAACTGCTGAATTGGGTGGTAGTTCTACTTTAAACCTTTTTTTAGGAACCTCCCTCTTTCCATAGTATGTGTGTTATTCACACAGTCGTGTCCGACTCTTTTCGGCCCCATGGACTGTAGCCCACCAGGCTCTTCTGCTGTCCATGGGATTCTCCAGGCAAGAACACTGGAGCGGACTGCCATTTCCTTCTCCAGGGGATGAAGCTGGGTCTCCCACCCTGCGGGCAGATTCTTCACTGTCTGAGCCAACAGGGAAGCTTTCGATAATGGCTGCACCAATTTACATTCCCACCAACAGTGCACTAGGGTTCTCTTCTCCACATTCTCGCCAACACTTATTATTTGTTGTCTTTTTGGTAACAGCCACTCTGACAGGTGTGAGGTGGTATCTCATCATGGTTCTGATTTGCATTTCCCTGATGATTACTGGGAAGGAGAGTGGCTGCTCTAAATGTGAGGTCCGTGAATCAAGGCATGTGAAGAGCTGACTCAATGGAAAAGACTCTGATGCTGGGAGGGACTGGGGGCAGGAGAAGGGGATGACAGAGGATGAGATGGCTGGATGGCATCACCGACTCGAAGGAAATGAGTTTGGGTGAACTCCGGGAGTTGGTGATGGACAGGGGGGCCTGGTGTAATGCAATTCATGGGGTCGCAAAGAGTCGGATACGACTGAGTGGCTGAACTGAACTGAACTGATGATAACTGATGTTGAACCTTTTCATGTGCCTGTTGGCCATTTGTATGTCTTCTCTGGGAAAATGTTTGTGTCCTAGGTCCATTTTTAAATGTTTATTCTTCCGATGTTGAATCCTCCAAGTTCTTTGCATATTTTGGACATTAACCCCTTATCAGACAAATACCATCTTCCATTTAGTAGGTGGCCCTTTTATTTTGCTGATAGTTTCTTTTGCTGCAAAAGCTTTTTAGTTTGCTGTAGTCCCATTTGTTTATTTTTGCTTTTGTTTCCCTTGCCTGAGGAGACATACTCAAAAAAATATTGCTGAGACGGGTAATAAAGAGCATACTGCCTGTTTTCTTCTGGGAGTTCTATGGTTTCAGGTCTTACAATTAAGTCCTTAATCTGTTCTGAGTTTATTTTTGTAGATGGTCTGAGAAAGTGGTACATCTGATTCTCTTGCATGGAAGCTGTTTTCCCAGCAGCATTGACTGATGAAGCTGTCATTTCCCCTCTCTGTATATCCTCACCTCCTTTGTCACAGGTTGACTGACCACATAAGTAGGTTTATTTCTGGGCTTTGCATTCTGTTCCATGGATCTATCTATGTGTCTGTTTTGTGCCAATACCATACTGTTTTGATTACTGAAATCAGGGAACCTGCTACCTCCAGCTCTACTGTTCTTTCTCAAGACTGTTTGGCTACTTGGAGTCCTGTGTGTTGCCATATAAATTTTAGGATTTTTTTTTTCTAGTTCTGTGAAAAATGTCATTGGTATTTTAATAGGGATTGCACTGAATCTGTAGACTGTCTTGAAGAGTATGGTCATTTTAGCTGTATTAATTCTTGCAGTCTACAAGCACAATATATCGTTCCATCTGTGTCCATCACATCACCGTTAGAGGTTTCTTTAATCAGTGTCTTATAGTTTTTTTAGTACAGGTCTTTTAGTTACTTAGTCAGATTTATTCCTAGATACATTATTCTTTTCGATGCAACTGCAAATGAGATAGTTTTCTTAATTTCTCTTTCTGGTATTTTGTTAGTATAGAAATGCAACCAATTTCTGTATATTAATTTTATATCCTGCAATCTTACTAAACTTATTAATCTAGTAGTTTTTTTGGTGGCATCTTTAGAATTTTCTATATATAGTATCATGCTATCTGCAAACAGTGACAGTTTTACTTCTTCCTTTTCAATTTGGATTTCTTTTAACTTCTTTTTTAGGGTTTCCAATTCTATGCTGAATAAAGTGGCAAGAGTGGGCATCTTTGTCTTTTTTTGGGGGGGGGGAGCCTGTGGTGCAGCTTATGGTATCTTAGTTCATCGACCAGGGATCAAACCTGGGCCACTGGCAGTGAAAGCGTTGAGTCCTAGCCACTGGACCACCAGGGAATTCCTCTGCGCGTTCCAGTCTTCCACCTGATCTTAGAAAAAATACTTCCAGTTCTTTCCTCTATATCATGATGACTGTGTTACATAAGTGTAATATTTATTAAAACACTTATTGTACAATACAGTAAAATAGGTGTATTTTATCCCATATAAATTATACCTCCAAGCTGATTAAAGACCATACTTTAGCATGAACCTATTTTCAGAAGCTTACCTATTCTGAACCCACAACATTGTTTTCTCCCCACTTTACATAAGAACTGGAGGCAGAGGCTCTGCCGGCCCAAGGAGCCAGGCTGGAGTCGGCTCTCCCCTGACTCCCAGTGTGCACATACCTGTCATTCCTTTTCAACATTATTAAGCCCCTTGAAAATTTCTTCTGATGATTCAGACACTTAACCAGTTCAAGGTATATGTCATATGGACTTGTGTTTCCAAACAGAATCACACATAAAATATTTTAAAAGTAGAGCTTCCTTAATAAAATTAAGCAGATGCTACAATAAATAGTCTGATCAACAACTTATGGTAGAGGGAAACTTGTGCTTTTGAAGCCAGAAACTGCCAGTGTCAAAATACAGCACAAACCCCAGTGGTCTCCACAGGGTCCTGGGAAAATCATTAGGCTTGCGTGTCTTCTAACTAACTCCATTAAACAATTGCCATGGGCCTTCTTCCACAATTAAAGGCCCTTGGTAGGAATGTTATCTGTTAAGACTGCAAATTGCAATCATTTCCCAAAGAGGACCCAAAGGCAGCTTCATCCTAATCCAGCTGAACAACCTCACAAAGCATTCCTGCCAGGCTCATTACAGGCAAGGGAAGCAATGAGGCGCCGCCAGCAACTCCCAGTTCCGCCTGACAGCTGCTGTGTGTCCCCGTTCTGGATTTGGCCCTTATTTCTCTCTGATGGGCCCTTTCAGCAAAGATCAATAAAACCAGGGGCTGTCTCCCCACATAGAGTCAGTCTTCTTTTTCTTTAGTTTTCAGTATGTGCCTAGTTTCACAGAATTCTTGCTCCTCTCTAGCTCAAGACCTCTGAACACCTGGCCTGGACCTCTGTCTGCAATCTCCCCACTATTAACTATGGGAGATGGGAGAGATTCCCATGGTTAGGATTTCCAAAGCTCATTACCTTTGCATCATCCAATAGAGGGCTTCCTGGCTCTGAGTCGATGGAGTAGGGGGAGAAGCCGGCCTGGGACCCTGAGTCGGAGGCCGGAGGCGACATCAGAAGGACATTCTGATTAAAGTCATCGATCTTCAAGTCCACGTCACTGTCCACCAGGCTGCCCAGGTCGATCCCCTTCAGGAGCTCTGAAAAGAAAACCCTACCTGGCAAACGGCCGATTTTGGAACACTCAGCCTGGGCCAGGGCGGGGCTAGGAGGGACACACAGCCCCTGCTGCGGCTTCACCCGTGGTGGCGCCTCGCACATGTACCCATGGACCTCCCCAGCCCAGCACAGGACCCCTCCTACGACGAGCACACTCACTGCTCTTCTGATTGGCCAGCTTCAGCACCATGTTCTCCTGGCGCAGTTTATGATTGACCTGCTGCAAGTATTTGATGTAGTCGATGGCCTTCCTCAGAACGCCAGACTTGTGCATCTGGGAAGGAAGACGGGTGAGAAACACAGCGGCATCAGACCAGCCTGCACAGTGAGGGCAGCAGAGGCCTGGAGCTCAGGTTCTGGAGTGGGAGGTCCTTGCTGGGTTCAGATTCTGATTCTTCCACTAACTAGCTGTGTAACCCAGGACAAGTTACTCAGCATCTCTGAACCTCACTTTTCCTCCTCTGTGAAACAGGGATAATGACAATATATGAGTCATAGGCTTGCCATGAGGGTTAAAAGAGATAATATGTGTAAAGAGCTTAGCCTCTGGCCTGGCACACAGCAGCACTAAATATGAGCTGTTATTCCTACTTCTTATAATAATCCTAGCACCAAAACAAACTTTAAGGAAAATACGCGACAAAATACCAGAGAACTATTAGATGGTTATCTTAAATAAAGGTGTATCAGTACCTTTCAGATTTGAGGGCTACCAAGAAAACTGTATTTTCTTTGAAAATAGAGGTAAAGATAAACAGATAATAGATTTAAAAATCTACATGGCAAAGCCAAAAGATACATAACTGAAATACCAGAAATACATGAAAAATAAATTTCTTCTTATTTGTTCTTGGTCAAAGACCCAATCTACATTTTATCTCCTCCCTAAAAGGTTAAAATATTGCTAGCCATCCCTGAATATGATTAAACATTGGCCAAAAATGCCATCGGCTGAGGTACATGTGGTCCTGTACTTGGCCATCAGTGAGCAGCAGGGGCCTGTGACACGGTGGCTGTGAGGGGGCGGTGAGTAGCCATCATTGTAGAGCAGAGTCAAAGGTCCAGGCAAGCTACTGCCTGACCAGCTCCCAACAGCTAACACTTCATAGAATTTCAAAACACCAAGATGCTTTAATAAGAAAGCACCTTTAACTATTCCTGCATTCACTTGCTTGGGCCTGGGTCTTCCCTAAATTCCCAGAGCAAAGACAGACAGAGGCAAGATGACGGGGCATGAGACAAAATTCTGCTTGACCCCACCTTGGCATCAGTCCCCATGACCAGGTCCTTCAACTCAATGATTTTGTCGTTGATGGAGGAGCGATACCGCTTCTCGATGATGTTGTGTGTCGTCCGCCTTTCTCCTTCCTTGGGAGGCTCGAGCTGCTTGACTCCCCCAGGGACCTGCTTAATGGGCACCTTCTCTTGTCCCATCATCACAGGCATCGTGGTCAGAATGGTCCCATTGCTGCCCACCAGGGTCTAGAACAGACACAAGGGCAGGATGATGGCCTGGTTAGCGAGAGGAAAGCAACCTCAGGACACGAACCTGCTGGCCCTGGCCACGTAGCATCACTTGAAAATGCTCTGTGTGGTCTGACGCCCTGCTTGGGATAATCAAGTCTAGAAGCCCTGGGAGCCACCGTATCTTTGGCACTGTGCCCTTTCCAAGTCACTGCTGGTTAGCCTGTGCCACAACAGCATTAGCGTGGATCAACGCCAACCTTTGGTGTAAGGATGCCAGAAAATGTCTAGTTTCTGCTTTGCTGTCAACCCGTCAGCCGCCTCTGAGCTCGTGTACAATGCTGCACCAACCACAAAACTTCTCCTGAGTGTGTGACACACGTTTTTCTCTCACATGACGGAGAACTAACTTATTGGATTTCCTTATACAATTTGATCATCAAAAACCTCAAGGGCAGAAGTGACAATCAGAGCCATTTTATTAAATAAACACACCAACTATGGAGGCATCCCCCTGTTTTCCCCTCAGATCTGCTTTTCCTTCTGTTTCTATTTTCACTAATTTTAGTTTCATTTTCTTCAACCATCGGCCTCAATATCCAAATGGCCAATGAGCGGATAAAACGCTTCTCAAATGCATGCATGAGTCATCAAGAAATAATTCACAATCAAAAGTACACATTTCAACTGTACAACTTAATGGAAGTGTGATGTATGTAATACAGTGTGTGTAACCAGTGAAACCCTGATGAAGACACAGACCCTTTTTGTTTCCTGAGAAAGTTCCCACACGCCCCTTCCTCGTCTTTGTAATCACTGCTCTGACCTCTATCACTGTCTTCTTAAACTTCATACCCTGGAAACATCAGCATGAATTCTTTGTGATCAGCATCTTTTGCTCAGCATACTATTTCTAAAGGCCAGCCATGTAGCTATATGTATCAATAGTTCTTTTTGGATGGATAGCTGGGTTGATTCTTGTTATTGGCTTTTATGAATAATGCTTACTTTTGACTTCTGATCACTTTTCTCTGTCAGACTCTCCGCCACAAGATGCGGACAGCGACCAAGACCCTACACCTTAAGTAAGGGACCTTGCATGACCCACCTTGAAGCCCTTCCCTGCCTACAGTCCTTCAGAACCTAAACCCCCGTCGGCGGGCCCTAAGAGGCGGATGGTCCCGTGTAGACCTGCAGCTCCTCTGCGGTCCCTCCCTTGCTCCTCATAAACCCCAGGACTCCCACATAACACTGGGTGCTGGTACTTCTCAAGGGGGAAAAAAACTAAAAAGGGATGACTGTGCAATTTGACTGACACATTCTACAGAGTTTCTGCATCTACTCAGGGTCTGGAGGCTTTGTTAACATCTCTGAGGCCTAAACCCCCAAGAAAGAGGGAGCACAGCTCTTACCGGAACTTGCAGGGCGGCTGTCTGGATGGGGGTGGTGAGGGCAGTGAGGGCGGGGTTCTGGACTGCGGCCATCACAGGGCTGCCATCTGTCTTTAGTGTGGTCAGGACAAGGGAGTCTGTCTTGATGATCTGAGGCTGCACCAGGACCTGCATGGAAAAGGAAGAAAAGGAAAAGGAAGCTAGCACTGTACTTCTTTTTTTCGCTCTTTTGGCTGCCCCATCCAGCATATGAGACCTTAAGTTCTCAGACCAGGGATGGAACCCATACCCCTTGCAGTGGATGGGTAAAGTCCTAACCATTGGACCACCAAGGAAGTCCTGGCAGTGCTGTTTTTCCTGTTTTATGTTACTTCTTACTGCAAAGACCCTCCAGACAAGAACGATAAAATTTTCATAAAACTGAGAATGTAGCTTGACTACTGGCTTGAGGGGGAGAAAGAGCATAGCTAAAGAAGGTGTGGGGCTTCGCTTCTGGAGTGGCTCAGCGGTAAAGGGTCTGCCTGCCAAGCAGAAGAGGTGGCTAGATTCCTGGGTCAGGAAGATACCCCTGAGAAAGAAATGGCAACCCATTCCAATATTCTTGCCTGGGAAATCCCATGGACAGAGGAGGCTGGCAGGCCACAGTCCATGGGGGTCACAAGAATTGGCTACAACTCAGCGACTAACCAACAACAACAAAGAGGGTCTTGGGATGGAAGGTTGAAAGGCTTCAATGAGAGCAGTACCAGGAGCCTAGCTAGTGTGGAGACGGCATGGCGCGGAGGGACTGTGGAGGGGAGAGAGATCTGATAATGGACAAACTGAGGAATGCCAGGTACATGGCTGAGAAGCAAAAATGGTAAACCTGGATTTCTTAAGATAAATTATTAGCTAGAAATACAGTCCACTGTGATGCATGTCTTAAAAACATTTTAGCACATCTGTTTTCAGTTTTATACCCATTAAATGTGCAATTAAGTTAATACACCAGCATTTACTGAGTTAAATGAGTATCAATGTCCACCTACAAAGGTCATCTCTACTGGGTCTCATGGGTGCTTCGTAAGGTCCAGTGGCCCCAACCTGCCCCCACCAGCGGCTCCCTCACACCCTGCTGGCCCTGCTTGGTATGTAGACCCCATGCTCCATCACAGACTGGCCGAGAGCCCCTACCAAGGCCTCCTGGAACTCGTGCCAGCCACCTACCGGGACCTGCTGCACCTGGGGTGCAGCCACTGTCTGCACTGTGGCTGGGGCCAGGGTCTGCAGCGTGCCATTGGCTGTCTGCGTCAGCACCCGCTGGGCCTGCACCGTCTGCACCTGCTGCTGGATGGCGACTGGCTGCACCTGGGAGGAGGTCACTAGGCTCTGGACTTGAGGCTGAAGGACTTGGGAAGAGAGAAGAAAAAGTCACATGGACAAGGAATACATTCTGTCACTGCAGCTGCGTTGTAACCGAGTGCCTCAGAGGGACCCCAGCTCCCTGCCTGTTTCTCTTGTCCACAAGCTGGTCAAGTGGACAAGAGATCCCGTGAGGGCTGCCTCAATTTCTGAGCGAACGAGTAGAAGCTATTTCATTACTCCGGGTGCTGGAGTGGGGTGAGGGGAGC